>JBAJHX010000033.1:19489687-19571656 GCA_037176925.1 Amniataba percoides
CTTTTCAAATACGTATTTTCAAACAATATTAGGTATAAATCTAAAAAAAAATTTAACCTGCAATATGCCCTTTAATGAGACACTTTACTTTTATATCATATACGCATGTGCAGCCAAGTTTACCGAGCAGTTAATAACTCGCCAGTTTGTTAGCAGTTATGCACACTGGTTAGAAATTTCAATGACTTTTACCATTAATAAGGACATTTTTGATTTTATAGATATTTACAAACGCTTGTCTCCATCTCATTATAAATTGCAGCCTCAGTTTGTGATTCAAGCTGATGGTTTAGTTCATATATAAAGAATTTCTTTTTAAAGAGGGACACCTTCTCCGATCCACCACCCACCTCTGCAATATGCTGAGGTGAGGACTGTTACTATAGAAGAAACATGGACAGATGCAAATTTTAATCTAATTGTGTTTGGTAACCAGATGTGTAACGTAATCTGTGAACTGTTCTCGCTCTATCTTGAGTAAAACACAACGTCCTTTCAATGAAAAACTGACCCACATCATTTGTACATGCAGTCATATCATGCACACTAATTGCAAAGTGGGACATATCGGCCACATGTCTGCATTTCCATGCGTGCACACCCCCACAGGCCGCCTGACCCTCCCTCCTTCTTCTTCTCTGATGTGTTTTTCATGTTAACACTTTGCAGTGCCTTAGGTACATCGTGCGGCTTCCCGCCATACACAGCCCTACCGAGCCCATTTAGGATGTTTTTATGGGATAACATCGTTTTTATTTTTCAATTAAATTTTCATACTTTTGTGTTTTTCCCCCTTTCTTCTTTTAAGGGTTGCTATTTTTCCCTCATACAGTTTCCTTATGTGCCATTTCCTCCTCTCTGTTCTCTCTGTCTCGAGAAAATGCTGTTTGTTAGCTCTTTTTGGTATCAAATTAAAACCTTGCCAAGTAATGAGGAGGAGAGAATTAATAAATACAACACATAAAGGTTACTGATTCTACATTACAGTATTTTTATTGTGAAAAATTGTATTTACATTTACTATTTGAAAATCTAAAGTAAGCTGAGTGGTTTCAGCACCATTTGACAGCTTCAGATCCCCAAATTTCTGAGCTGGAAGAAAACATTAACACCTTCATAATTCATCAATAATTTAACACTTTCTTCACAACAAAGGGGCGTCTCTTTGATACTTTAGTGCTTTTATTGCCAATACTTCCTTCACTTTTAGGTCTGTATTTTTTCACTTTTAGTATTTTTTCATTCTAGTTTTGCTGCATTTGTAAAGTATTTGACTATTTTTCCACCACAAACAATAATGTCAAATCATTGATTTCTTTCTTCTTCCAACTGCCACAGACTGCAGTGGCCCAGCCCAAACACAGTTCTCATCCATGAATCATGACGTGATATGGAGAGAGAGTAAATCTATAGAGTAAAACCTCATAACATAAAGTATTTGTCAAGTACTCCATAGTCACATCAACAAAACAAATTAACAGACATAAATGTCATTTTCCAGTAACCCAAACTTCTCCCCTCATCAGTTCACCCAAATCCAATATTAGTCAAAGTGAAATACATAGTGATTAAAATGAACAAGAGAGTGCTGCTCTGGTCTCTCTGTGTGTGTTGAAGAATGACCCTGTTGCCTTTTCAGGTGTGTGTAATTAGTGTGTGTGCAGCTCCAGGGGAAAATAGGAAAATATGGGAGTGGGTGAGACCACAGTCCTCCTGGGCAAGACCTAAACACCCCCCCTCCACTCACCGCAGGCTAGTGGCCTGGCTAACCGTGTGTGTGTGAGTGTGAGTGTGTATATGTGTGTAAGATCTACAGTTATCACTTTACAATCAAACTGTGTCACTATACGTGCAATTTAAAATGCCATGAAGAAGAAACAGATTAACGTTCCACTTCTTGTTCCAATTTTTTGCCATTTTAGTGGTGTTACTTGAGGGATAGCAATGTCAGTCCATCTGTCACACAAGATTGAAATATCTTAACACCTACATGGATGAAATTTTTTATTCATGACACCAAACGAATGAAGGCCACTGACTTTGGAGATCTCCACATTGTATCTAGCAACACCATGAGACTCATATTTGTGGTTTTCATTGAAATTTCTCAACAAACTGTTGGATGGATTGCCCTGAAATCTAAAACAAATATCCACGTTCTCCTGAGGTGAACTGTAAAACCTTCGGTGATGCCAAAATCCCTGAAACATCAGCAGAATCAAAGGCGTCCCCACTGGCCTCAGCTGTGATTGGTGTTTAGTGCCAGCTGTGCTAACATGCTAACCCGAGATGGTGAAAATGATAAATAATAAACCGGCCGTACAGCTTCTTTGGCTGCAGACACTTTAATCTTCAATCGGTCAGAACCTCAACAGCATCATGAATGTGTTGGTGACTGATGCTTCCTAACCCAACAACCCGACATCATGACTGAACAGATTAAATATACTTAACTCAAACTTTAGAACAGTCCACACTGACTGACTGAGGTGATTTTTAATTGAAAGTATAGATTACAAACACCACCGAGTAACAACAAAGATAGAATAAAAAAGCACATGAATCACAAATGATCACCTGCCCAAAACAAACTGCATGAGCAACAATCAATCAATCAATCAAAGAGACTGTATCAATCAAACAAGCTTCTGAAAACAAAAGAGGGCAGACGGGATCAGCCCCTCTTCATCTCGCTCCCTCTCATCACCTCGCGCCAATCTGAATCTTGATTTGAATGGTTCAGCTGATGAAGAAGGACCAAAAGCTTTGAAGCATCAGTCTTGCTGGGCTCCTTTACGCCACCCAGCCAAAGTAATGCCATATCACATTTGACACCCCAAAGCCTGAGAAATTGATCCCCCCATATGGCCATTGATCGGGTCGGGGCTTGAACACGCGCTTGGAGCCGAGCATGGAAATAGAAGGGTCAGGAGCAGGACGTGCGCCAGGCTCAGTTCTTTTGTTACGAGGATCGATGATCTCCCACCATGGGGGAAGATTAGCCCAGTCAGGTCATGTGGAGCACAGCGTGAACACATATAAACGTTATGTGTGTATACGTGTCTGTCCCCAATGTCTTATTTTTTATCTTATGTGTGTCAACGAATTTGTGTGCGTTCGTGCTTTGCAGTCTGTAAGAGTCAAGGATTATTGTAAAAATAAATGTGCGTGGTTGGGTGTGGTTATGATAGAAAAGAGCTGTCATGTTGAACAGAAGGTGGAAGTGATTTTTACACGATCCAAACGTCAACGCGGTGTGAAAAGCTGGCCATCATGAAGTCGGGGTGAATTTCATTTTGGGAAAGTTACAGAAATTGTCAGACACAGATCCCAAATTCTGATATCATAAAAAGCGTGGGAAGAAGGGGTTTCTGATGCTGTTTGGCTACCCAACAAACACTTCAGACAGAGTACACTGGCACCTGAAGGGTTGAAGTATAAGTGAGCTTGTATTTGTTTGTGTAGACCTTTTCTGGAGAAGGTATGCATCTCTGAGACAGTTGCTGATGAGCTGGAAGGTGAGGCTATTAGCACACGCACACACACACACACATTTTCCCTGAGGCCAAATAAAAATGTCTCTGCCATTTATCTCAACTACAAGTTCATACACTGACACTTAACAGTACAGGCACTGTTTGCAGGGAATTCAAGTAAATGAGCGTGACAGAGCATGCCGTCTAATAATGTGCATGCATCTGTAACAGGCAGTCAAGTTTCTCCAAAACAAAGACATGTTTGTTATTTATTGCTGAGATCATTTTGTTTTCTGAGGTATATTTTCCTTGCTGCTATCACTTGAAAAATTACCTTACATGAGTTGGCTTGTTCTTCTCCTAATGGGAGCATGTTGATACTTTTAAAACCTGAATATCAAAACATGAAGTCATAATGAACTCAGGTTTACCACACAAACATATTAGGTACAATTTAATGCAAGGGAAGAGTGTACCTATGAGCCCATTTAACCCTTTCTATCTCATTTAATCAGCACAAAAACCTAAATGTTGATTGTTTTTTATTTATGTGTTACATTAAAAAACTTACAACAAGAGAAGGAAAAGGTATGAAAAGCACAGAATATTATACAAGAACCAAAAGTGAAAGCTTAGACAGGATCCAAAGAAAAAAAGAATAAAAAGCAGGAGGAATAGAGGAGAGCAGAGAGCACGGGAGGTGAGAGCTGAAGGCTCTGGCAGGGCCGAAGAAGGCCACAAACACACCAGTGCTAAAGGGCCCAGGACAAGTGTTGCCATGTCCCCCTGAAACCGCTGAGGCCGCTGGGTAATGAATAAATAAACACCCCCTCCAACCATCTAGCCTCTTCCTCTTCCTGCTCTGCACGTTTGGCAGCCAACACACACACATATGCATACACAGAGAAACTGGCACATGCACATAAACAATGCACACAAATGCATACATGCATGATTGCCATCGGCCTGACAGTCCAAATACAGACTCACAGACATGCAGGTTCGGTGTGTGTGTGTGTTTGTAGATGTGTGTGCATGTGCCGGTGGTGTTCTTTACGTCCAGCTGTCCGTGTGCCAGATTATATTCCCTGCTTTGCCGGCTTCATACTGTTCATCTGTATGCGTTTTATTTGCCTCTTCATATTTATCCGAGGCAGCGCGGAGACGTTTGGCCGGCTGAGCCAAAGCCGGGCAGCCTCAGTACATTCCCACACTCATGCAATGTATAACCCAACTGAGAAACTCACCCACACGCCAACGTAGAGGCATGCGGCAACGCTATGTCAGAGCTTAAGAAAACAAGAGACAAGAAGCTGCGAGACTCACGGAGATGGTGCCTCGGCTCCACATCTCCTGGCCTGACAGTCAGTGAAAATATTTTCAATTATTCAACTTGGCGGATTGAGAAGCCAAAGACGGAGCAAAGGCCTTTTAACGTGTAACTTGTTGTGACAACGCTAAACGACCCTCGCCGCCGCCTGATGAAATATAGATATTTTGTTTTGTTTCCAAGAGGATTAATTTGTCATTACCGAGTTGTTGCTTTGGAGGCGAAGGCTGAGATCCGCTCCTGTTAAATGGAAAGAGGCAAGCGAGAGTGGTGAGGATGAGGGGAGATGGTGAGTGAAGGACAGAGGCAGCAAAACCTCCAGATATGATCTGATGGCCCAAGAAACAAGTAAGGAAGGTAACAAACACATAAAAACAAGTACTATCCAGCCTTTTATTAATTACTTCTGACTTTACTGACACCCAAATTGTCATGCCATGTCAAGTGTATTTCAAAGGATAAAGTCTTGCATCCAGATTTACTAGTATTTGTTGTCAAATACCTCCAAACTGTCATTGATACCAGCTAAGTTCTCCAATCTAACAGACTAATTAAAGATTTCAGGTGGTGTGACTATCAAAACTAGGTTTCATTACAGGTTTTTTTTACTGAGGCAATGAGTAAAATCACATCATAACAACAGTCAATCAGTGCAACTGCACTATCAATGCCAAGGTCGGAAATTCAGGGGCGTTTCCTTTTTTCACAAAAATGTCTGAGAATAAAATGAAACATCAGGGGACTTGAGCTGAACATTTTTTGGATTTGCCTGCCGTCCGAGAGCCCAGCGGTCCAATTCTCGATGTCAAATTAACCACAGTGCCACACGAGCCACCCCATAACATTTATTAGTCTGTGTCCAAGTGTTGTGTCTGATGCAGTTTTTCATCAGAAAACAAGAAATTAAACAGCCTGAAGGAACAAGGTTTTTTTGTCAACCAGCAGCAAAAGAGAATATAGACCGACCACTGAAAGAGAAACACTTACATTTCAATACAATTCCCCAGAAACTGCTATAAAAATCACACCAGGCTCCCAAAAGTTAATTTCTTTCCCTGACACACACACAATGTACTTCCCGTCTTACCGCACATACACACTTATTGCTTTCCATCAGACAGAAGATTACATGGCAACCTTGACCTGTCTGCCCATCGTAAATTACCACACAGCCTCCGCTGGCACCTCATTCTGGTGTGTCATCAGCTCGCGCCCACAACCGCCATTATGCTACATCAGTGCCTTGGTGAGTCCGCTGTATGTATTACACCATGTTCCCGATCTGTATTTGCAGCTGGAAAGTAATCCTGCACTGACAGACTTTAAAAAGTTAGTCACCAGGTGTTTTGTAATGTTAAAGCCTAACGGAGCCATTCTGCATTTGCACTGGGTGAAATGGCAGCAAGTGAGTATTGAAAATAAATCAAATTTGAAATTTATTGAACATAAATCTTTTCACATGATGATTTCAATCACATGCAGACAGACAAGACATGTTAAAAAGAAGATTTAAAGCCGATCTTTACCTCAAAATAGTGCATGTGTGCTGCTGCTTGCAGTTTGTTTTTTAGTTTTGATCTGTGACTTTCAGTTAATTACAGCATGTCTTTATCATGTCGATTCCCTCTTCCTACAGTACTGGCATTGTCAGCATGATGGAAAACAACTGTTTCCAGGTCATGAAGGAAAGGAGAAAATAATGAGAAAATAAGGTTGTAATGGGAGCCCCACTTTATGATTTAGCCCGATAAGACTGGTGTATCTTAACAACAATAAATCGTAACTCCAAGCAGCTTTAATTGAACCTGGCAATTAAAGTGATTCAGATGCTGATCATTAGGCCGAAGCACCAGCTACACTCACTCATTCTCAAACTTAAAGGGCTCGCAGGTACAGTAACAAATGGTGTAAGCACTCACATATACAAAGCTGAAATGCCGGGCCTGATGCAAAAGGCAAAACAATTAACTTGAAAAATACACCTCCAGGCTACGTCGATGCTCTTTGATGGGTTTATTCATCAATGTTTTGACCTCTGCCGGCCTTCATTAGGCTCGCAAAAGCATCGGCAGATATCGCTCGACGTGCACGCTTTCATCAGCGTGAGGATAGCTGTCATTGTAATTACATGTCAAGTAAACAAAGTAGTGGGTCAAATCTTCAACAGAAAGACATGAATTAAATGTCTGATTCACTTTAACCTTGAGTGATTGCAGAAGAGGCCGTGCGCGTTATCCGTCTGTATTCAACGCATGCACTCGTGTCTCTCTCCGTCCTGCACTTTATATGGATGCAAATGAGTATCTTGACTGTTTATATGGATGCATACAGACATGGAAAAGTGTGTGTGTGTGTGCATGTGTCTGTGTGATATCAACGTGTGTTCTCTCTTCTCTCCATGCTGCTCTGCTCCCACAGTGCCCCTGGGACCCATCTGCCTCCCTGTTATTAATTCATCAGGCTTAACCATGCAGCGCTTTATGACTCTGTTTGGACTGACGAACTATCGCACACCCCTCTCTCTCTCTCTCTCTCTCTCTCTCTCTCTCTCTGAAAAACAATGTCTGTCACTGGATGCTGAATGTACACTTGCAGCTTGATATGCCTATTGTACTGTCTGTTATATGTCTTGCCTCCTGGTCTCTATATGCACTTCTGCTGTCCCTATACAGACAGCTGATATAGCGTGCACAAGTGTAGGTTGCACTCCATCTCTGCATCGCACACCACCAAGATAAATTTCTGCACAGCTATTGTTCTTGGTTAGTTTCTGGACTCTTTTTCCATCTTTGTGTCAAGTTTACAGTGTCAAAACATATTTGAAAAGCTCCTTGGTAATTCTGCAAGTACTCTCTGAATCACTAAATCACTCAAAAATGATTAGGCTCAATGAAAACCAACAAAATAGAATATCTTCTTACACTTCAGAGGGCCAAAAATAATTTCTCAGAAGGCCACAAACCTTCTTTGGGCAGCCCTGAACTCCAAGATTGAATTCACTTTCTCTGCGACTTTGTCTGCGTAGCTAATTCCCATCATGGAAACTATTTGGGCTGAAAACACAGCTGATTGTGACCATGTTCAAAATAAACCCCTTTAAAAGGAAGAAATCCAAACTTTGCATTGAGAGATAATCTAAGAATCAATCAATGCCCTTCACGTGAATACGTCTTGATTGCCATGTCTAAACCTATTCCCATCAAAGACAGAGGGAAGAGATCTGAGATTGCGATACATCAAAAGAGTTTATCTAGCCAGTATTATGTGGCTGTAAATAGCGGCAGAAAAGATATGAGACGCGCTCTGAGAACTGAGAAAGTAGAAGTGGAGAGGGAGGAAGTAAGAAAGAAAGAGAGAGAAAGGAAACTATTTTACTGGCTATTCCAAGAACTTAAAAACAGACAATGCATGCCTAAAAAACACAAAAATGTAAGGAAATAACATTTTTTACACCAAGTAGTAAAAATATGTCTATTTTTGTACAAATGTTTTACATATTTGCCGCTAAGCCAGTCATATCTTCTAATTTATATGAGGTTAGAGGTTTATATGAGTTATGAGCAGTATTAATAGCAGTAGTAATCTATCTGCCTCTCTCACCTTTCCTCGTTCCTGCCAGTATCAGCTAACTAATAACATCTAAAAAGGCCAAAAGTACCTTTGTCTAAAATACAAAAACTGGATTTTAACTCATATACTATGAACACAGACCAGACTTCTTCTGTCAACTCTCCCCAGACTATAGAATTATTTTTTTATTTTTTTTTTTGCATAATTAATGTGACTTATAGCTCTGATATAATGTTCACTTATTAACCTTTTTAAAAATATATTGCTTTCACTCATAAAAAGGTGAAGACTGTTTATCTCACAAATTAGAAAGTTGACATACTTGGTGTAAGTGACTTTCCCCTGCACTTCGTCCCTCAGAGGTTAGCACTAAACTTGAGGACATCCAGGGGGAGTTCTCGTCGCCCCACCGGTGGCTTACTACTGGGGTGATACTGCCCCCCAGTGGACACCATGTGAACACAACTCTGCAATGGAGAGTGTAAAACAATCAGCATCATAGCATCATGCATAAGTTAAGAGTCAGTTTGGTCTCATGTTTCGGGCTGTGTGAGGTGTCCTGACCCCCGGAGAAGGTTCAGTGTCTCACTCAAGGACACGTGAACGGGGACAAGTGGTCCATGTGTCCATCGTGACCCTAAAACTTGAAATCAGCCCTATGTGAATTATCAGTTTTATCCAAAATATGCGCAGGTCAAAGAGTTGATCCAACACATATTTCACATGGAAGTACTTTAATACAGCCCTTATCAGTTCAGGTTATCGATGGAAATGCAGGAATTACCTCTTTCCTTCTCAGTTTTCCAGCACAAATACTCATCCTGTCTATGCAAACACAATTTTGACAGAATTGGTGACAGTGTTTCTACATCCCACACGCACACACAGACGCACACACACCTCAGTCAGTAATGCCCATGATACTGCAAGTGATTCTCTTACACACGTGTTGACAATACTCTTGTTTGACTCTAACATATTTCCCGCCTCCGAGCCTCTACGGAACCCGAAAGATTGACAATGTTTGAAAATGGCCCCGACAACGTGATTACAGATCTGACAGTATGCCAGTTGTCACTTCAAGCCGAAGTCTGGAAAAAGAGAGAAATGGGAACACAAGGAAGAGAGAGAGAGAGAGAGAGAGAGAGAGAGAGATTGAAAGTCACTGGGAAGAAACGCTGAGATGACGCTCTCTATGGGCGAAAACAAGTGAAGAGTGGCTGACAAGAGACGGAAAAGAGTGATGTGACATGCTTTCATTTGGAGATGAGATGAGAAAGAAAAGAGGTATGACTGGGAAAATCAGACTGGCTAAAATATAAGTGTGCAACAGAGGCAAAGAGAGACATGGGGGTTTTATTTCCTTTTCGCCACAGTGACACAATTGGACAACGAGATGGAGAGGCAGGAAGGAAGAAGAGCAATGAGGGTAAGTGCAGGAGAAATCTCATTAGGGAGCATGACATGACAATAAAGCTCGATGTAGAGCCACTCCCTGATGTGTGAAAGTAAATCTTGATGTCTCGTCTGTGAGAGCACAAAAACAGCGTCACAGATTTACATCCCCATTCGACCTCCCACTGCTTCTCTCTACCAGAATACACATTATTTTATAAATGTTAGGAGGCACCAGCAATTTTTGCAGTTTAAAGTAAGTTTTTTTTTCCTTTTTGCCTGAGTTATAAGTCAAGAAACTGGTGAAAAAGCAGATGTCGGGACAGGAAATGTAACCTGGAACAGGCGCGCAGCTCCTGGTGGAGACCAAACGTTACTCGACCTCAGACTTCCTCCACTTCAGTGCATTTTATTTCAGCTGAGTTATATAACATTAACCTCATATGTTCTGCTGGTGGAGGTGGTGACAGGGGCAGACAGAGTACTACAATATACATATACAATATCCTATACAAATAAAGAACTCGTGTTTGATTTGAATATTACACTTGCATGCAAGATTACAAGGGACTTGTCTCTGTCCTACACTTCTGAAGTAAAAGCGCGGCCCCTTTTGAAGACACCATAAATAATGAAATGACATATTGTGACTATGAGAGGGCCAATTTGGCTTCTTGACTGTAACTCGTATATTATAAATTCATCCCTCCTACTAATCCCTCAGTTCAGTAATACTCTCTAAAGCTGTTTGGTTTAGTTTCTCACAAACATATACTCAAATCCCCCTTGTTCTGTGCCATTTTGTTTTTTTCTTCAAGTAAAAAAAAAGAAAAATTGAGAACAATACTTAAAAATCGACATGAACAATAATAGAAATGCCTTGATTTTATAAAGTACTCACAGTTACAGTAATTCATTTCCTCCACATTAAACTATTCAATTTGTTTCAGCTTCAAACATTTAAGAATTTAAAAACTGTCTTCAGCTATTTAAAACCTGAATGCAGCAACATAAATTCATCAACAATCAAAGAAATTAATGGACAATGTAAATACAACTCCTAAGATTTCACTTTCTTCACATCTTAAGGCCTGATAAAATTATTTCATCACACATAATTCATTTTTCTCACAAATTTGTTAAGAATATTAAAGATATTAGCTAACAATGAGAGTCCTTATTATTCCTCAAGACCCTGTAATGTAATTTAAGTATAGAAAAGTAGAAAAAGGGGACCTAACAGTCATGAACTGACATTATCTTAGATATAAATTGAGGTAGATGTATGAAGAAGTTGCTGACACACTCAAAGGTACAAAGACAGAGAAGGTATGGTGGCTTGTGGAAGTGTTTTCAGAGAAACAAACATCTTTTAGCTCCTCCGGTAAACTGCTGCTATCTCTCCATTTCCTGCCCCGAGCAACCTCACTTAGTGCCTTCCTCCACCCCCAGGGAGCTTTTTCTTGGCAAACAGGGCTGTTTATTTTACTAAAACGGGCCCTCACTTCATCTGGTTCGTCTAATTAAAATGTTGCAAAAGCGTCGATGAGTAGCTATTTTATTTAACAGCTAATTGTGCTGACGCCGGGGACTGAGATATTTTATGCATACACTTTCCAGGATCTTGGGGAAAGAACACAATTGTACACACACACACACACACACACACACACACACACTCGCACACAGGAGATCGGTTTCTTGCTCATTGGTGGGATGAATTTTAAACAGTCAGGAGTATCGAGTTAATCAGTGAGAATTCAGTGGGGGAATATCAGGTTGCCTTTTAACAGGGGAGGATGCATGTATGATTAACGCGCCGCTCCCCGTTGGACCGAACAGAATAATTGTCTTGTTTACCAACAGGTGTTTTTAATCTAGACGCAGGAATTAACAATCCTCGTTTGTAACGGCGCTCAGGGGTTGTCGTGTTTGAGATGTAACGACGTGCCATTTTTCTTGTCAGCGGCTCGTGTCATTCCTAATTGACTGTTTCAAGTCGATGAGTTTAGTGAGGACGAGGCGCGTCTGCAGAAAAATGCTTTGCTAGCGTTATTTCCAGTGGACGTTCCCATCCTCAGTGTTAACTAGGATCTATTTGTGCTGCTAAATGTCAACACAGCCCTAAAGTTGGTAAACTGTTCACACTCACACAGTCAAATGCTTGATATAAGTACAACCTCAACCTTTCAGGGGTGTGAGACAATGAAATATGACCCACAAGTCCAGTCAGAGTGATTGCAAAGATTCATCAAATACCAAAAACACTGCACAAAATCCTCGCAACTGGAAACTGGAAAGTTAATGTGGTAACTATTTTATCTTTCATCATGACGAATGAGAGGTTAATGATAGATAAATGTGTTTGCATTTCATATTAATCTATTTAATTAGCTTTGCACTGCATTGCTGGACATTTTGCTCAACACATTATCATCCCAGGCTCCTTTCAAATGAATGAGATTTTTATCCATTATCTTTACTACCTATGCTTATAAGAAATCAGGAAACAGCTGATACAGGTCACCAGTCATTCACAAGATTAACATATAGAGACAGACAACAACTCAAACTTTAGAGTCACTGATTAACCTGCACATTTTTGCATTATGAGAAGAATACCAGAGCCCTAATGCAGGTCTCGATGCAGTCTGAATGTATTAAGGGACTTTCATAAAGGCCCCCAGCGATGGTAGTGAGGGAGGGATACAGCGGTGAAAGTGGCGACCAGCAACTCACACAAGGCAGCAAGAGGAAACCGCTCCATCCGCAGAGATAGGTGGGTTCCCCCCCAACTTGACACCCCAGGTAACCTGTTAAGACGCTACACGCAGAGTCAATTCTCGCCTCACTTTGGTCAAATTGAACTGCTTGAGTATTTTCTGTAGCCCTCAAAAGGTTACTGCAAAAAAAAAAAGTGTGCTTCAGCTCAGAGTTGGACCAATTTCAAACATCATGAACTTTCTTTTACAGATCTTCCTCGTATCTCTAATCTATCCATCCATACAACGCTTTAAACTTCTTAACTTTATCACCTCTAAACTTTGCTTTGAATTCAGTCTGATCACACCTTTCAGAAGCGAACAAGAGAAACTTCAGCAGCCTCATGCACAGTGCAAGTCTGTCCCGAACCACACAGCAGTTAGCAGTTTGCTTTGTGTCCAGAGGAAAAGCAATAAAAGTTTAACATGTTCAGACACCAGCAGAAAACATTGAAGTCTGTTCACAGGTAGCTGCAACCACATCTCCTCAACTGTGCCGCCGCCCCTCGAGAGTAAAGCTACCAGAGTTTAACATGATGCCTCCACAGTTAGAGGCCGTATGACTTCTGAAAAACACACAGTGGTTGGATGTAGTAAGAAACAGAGAATCATTTACTTCACCATTAAGATATCACAGCATCTCAAAACTCAAAACATAAAGAGCTGAAACTAATTATTATTTACACTATCAATTACTACTCAAATACAATTATTTTCTTAATTAATCACTTAGTTTAAAAAATGTCAACATATAATTTCAGAGAGCCCAAAGTGTCAACTTCAATTAGCTTATTTTGTAGTAAGCAGCTTCCTATACTGGAGAAAGTGAATGAGGATAAATAAAACAAAAAGGTTTCTAATTATTCATTTAGTTATCAGAAAAATGACAGAAATTCAATTAGATACCCTAATTCAGACCTAGAAATGTTCAGCATTTTCATTGTTAGGTATTTATTGCAGGGTTACTGTACTGAATAACACTGTAAGGTGTTGTTGTTCAGGGTCCATCCTGATAGATTCCTCTCATCAGACGTGATGCCAGTGGGAAATAAATTTATGTTTAATATATTTAATATTTTTTTACTTCCTGTTCTTTGGATATTCTGTCATTCTGGCAGCCAGACAAATATGGCAAATCACCTTATTTGAGTGTTACAGATAAAAACTACTTGCAGGATTGTTTTTCTCTAATGAGGTGTTAAAACACTTGGGTTGTGGTCTTCGTTGGTTTAGGATGGCTTGGAGAGGGAAAGTGTGAATCTGGTGCAGTTATTAAAGCAGTAAGGAAGGTGGGGCTCCTCGGTGAGAAGCCTAGCTTGTATTACCTTTTCACACGTCAGCCTGAAGCTGACAGGTTGCTAAAGCAAAGGTATTTTAACATCCAATTTCAACAGTTTTGTGGCACAAACCTGCGAAACTAAGGGTGAAAATGAAAATGGAGAGAGAGAGGGAGAGGGAGCTAAACTTGGGAATGGATGGAGCGTTTCTTTTTTGTTATTTCTTTCATCCTGTAAAGGAGAAAAAAATACCTGACACACACCAGTACCTTTAATCTAGTGCGCGTCTCCCTACTGTCATTTCTCACCTACACAGAGGAGGAGAAGTGGTGGTTTTGAAAGTGTCAGATGATATTGGTCCACGAGATTTGTGAAACATGATCGCCAGCCACAACACCAGAAAGACAACACCAGAAACTTTTTCAGGAGCTGCATTCAGACGCTGCACCTATAATGTTCACACTCCTCCCTTAGAAAACAAGAGCAGTGCTTGTTCATTCAAACATCTTAAAATGAGCCATTCAGGACTGAAGTAGAAAACTATGTGACGAACGGACAGATGAATTTATGATTGCATACTTTTTCATTTGCTTGCCTTAAATGCCAAGTTATCACAGTGCAGAATCACAGCAATGACTACATGGTGTAAAGATGGTAAAATGGCAGAAAGAAATTAGACAAATGTGTGAAATTAGTTTGAAAAATCAAAAGTGAAAGAGGCCTCTCAGCGGATCAAACATTTTTGACCAGTGATGACACACAGAAAGCTAATTAAACCATTAAAGGAGTAATTGAGCATCTTGGGAAAAACACTTATTTGCTTTCTTGCCAAGAGTAACATCCCACTCTCATGTGTCCACAATATATGCATGTACTTGGAGTTAGCAGCCAGTCAGTATAAAAACAGGAAACTGGGGAAAAAAAGCTACCCTGGTGCTGTCCAAAGGCAGCAAAATCCACCTACGAGCACTTCTAAAGCCAAGAAATAATCCAACACATAACCTAACATGACATGTAGAGTTGTGGTTTAACGTTGAAGTTTTTTTTACGCATTAAACAACCGTGTCATTATGTGTTAATTAGTGAGCTTTCTTACTTTTGGACTGAGCGAGGCTGGCCAAATGTGCATGATATCAATCTTCTCATCCAAGAATTGGCCAGAAAGCAGTTTAAGTATTTCTTTAACAGGAGCGTCACATAAGTCTAGAGAATATTTCTTCTGTTTTACTTCACTTTTTTGACATGCAGTGAGTAATTTACATTTTTACATCCTTTCTAACCAAGCCACAGCATCCATAGCATGTGGAAGCTAAACTTTGAGGTGCTCTTGAAAGCCCTCCTCCCCTCCAGTGAGCCTGGTAGGATCCCGTCCTATTTAGAAAAGGGTTAGCCTGGATTAAAGGGTGTTTCTGTCGCTCTTATCTAGTGTTTGAGCACTTGATCACGGAGGCGTGCCCTAATCCGAACATCGATGCGATTCCATCAACACGCTCTCCTGGAGCAACTCGCCAACAAAGGGGCTGTTGGGGCTTGTTTAGATGGGGGCCACGGGGTTACACACACACACACACACACACACACACACACACACACCCTGATGCACAACACACGCACAGAAACACACAGATCCCTTTTTAAGGAACAGTGTTTCTGCTGTTGCTCGCTTTGATAGTTGATGCCAAACGTCTAATCTCATAAACTTCTGCTTGTTCTCTGCTGACGGACTCAAGACTTAAGATCTGTGAAGCGTTTGTGTGTGTGTGTGTGTGTGTGTGTGTGTGTGTGTGTGTGTGTGTGTGTGTGTGTCTGTGTGTGTGTGTGTGTACATGCAGGTCTGTGTGGGTTTGTTTGGAAATCTAAGTGGGAGATTAAGTCAGGTTGGTTGATCACCAGTGGATTTGTTTACAGCAGGCTTTAGACAGAGATGATAAGCTGTTTATGTCAGATCTGTCATGAATAATTGCAAATGTTTGGACCTTCTGATGTGTGTAATACGATAGCCTACATGTGATGCGGTGCTTCATCAGTATAGATAAGCAATCAGCAATTCTACATCACTTTAGAAAATTACTTTTAATAAGACACGGGCCTTTAATATAGACAGTGCAGCGTCATTAATGTAATTTAAACATCGCTTTTCAAAATAAAGCACCTACAGTTACTGTGAACATTGTGATTGCTTCTATTTTAGCATATTCACAGATGTGGAAAAGAATAAGTGAATGAATAAATAAACCCCCAGATCTCTAAAACTGCTTAATTTAGGTTCATTTTGGTGTCACAACCTCAAACCCTTTTGCAAGGCAGAAGCAGAAATAGCATTTTTTTCCTTCTCTTATCTGTTTTTTTTTATAAATTAGTGAATGTTTTACCTCTACTGGCCTCTAAAAATAAACTCATTTAAATTTGCTATTTCATTTATTGCAAATAGTGAACTTAGCCAAGGAAGAAACATTAAGAAAATGAGAAGATTCACCTTTCACTTAAGATGAATTAACTGTGCTCTTAAACTTCATAAAAACATTTAGTATTAGTGTATTGTTGTGTCTATCTCAGAGCATAAATACAAGTACATGTCTCAGATCGGAGCACAGATAGACACACTGAGTATGGTCAAACCAGAAAAAATGACCCTCTGCTTCCCTCGTGGGCCTGCTGGCTGTTTGACAGGACTGTATATCATACTCTTGGATGAGCTGTAATTGCAAGTGACTGTTCTGTGTTTCTCAGAAGTGGCTCTGTGTGTGTGTGTGTGTGGTGATGGGAGGGGGGTTGGTCAGTGGTGTTTTTGTAAAAAATAAAAGGAGAAGTGTTGCGCTTGCTGTGGATTCTTTAGGAAATTGCTGTCGCACACGGAGGGGCTGGAGCCGGGGCCTGGCGACGGAGACAGAGTCTGGCTCCCAGAACCATTACTACGCCTGCTGGAGTCACGGAGGCCAAGCTGTGTGTGAGAGCGACTGTGTATTTTGATAATACTGCAGACTTTTGGCGGCCAAGCTGGACATGAGCTGGATATGGAAATGAGGGTCTAGGTACTTGTGTTCGTATTCAATTTGGCCCTAAGCGGATTTATTAAAGTTGCCTCTTTTGTTTGAAGCAGCAGGGACTGTTTTGAACCTACTAAATTAAAATTACCCTTTTCACAACCTCAGTGTATGCTTTTGAGTTTACAAGTGCTAGTATTACACAATCTCACTTCTTTATAGATATAATTACACTTAGATACCTAAATCAATTTCACAATTTAATTTCATGGTGTCTTTGTGTCTATATTTATGTAGAGAAAGGATTAATATTAAATGGAGGTGTATATACTGTATATGCATGTGTATATAATACATAATATGTCTTGATATATACATATGTACGCATGTAGGTTGGAGTTTGGGTTTACATATCACCAGGAAGTTCTTGTTGAGAACGTATAGCTATAAATCTCTGCAATGTGAAAAGAAAGCTAGAGTCGCCACTCTGAAGAAAAACACAGACTAAACATTGATGACCCCAGAGCTGACCTTGCGCACACACACACACTCACACACTCCAAAACAGCACATATAAGCATTTTCTGACCTGCTGTCCCAATGGTTAGTTTAAGCAATAGTTTCTTGGTGCTGGAAGTAGAGGTAGAACTGCTGTGTTGAAGCTTTAGTGCTTCAAATAACATTTATTCTGAGTATACCTTAACCATTTGTTCAACATAAACATGAGAAAATAGAAAAAAAAATGCCATCATCGTTTCCTGGAGCTCAAGGTGACCTCTTTGAACTGCATGATTGGTATGAACAGTCCGAAACTCAAAAATATTAACTTCACTATAATGTTCGACAGCAAGAAATCAGAAAGTCATCAGATTTGAGAAGCTGGATCATCAACATTTCCCAAAGCCCAAGCTGATGTCAAGTGTCTTGTTTTGTCCACAGCCCAAAGATATTCGGTTTACTGTCACAGAGAACTATATTCTCTGAACCAGAGAATATTCACATTTAAGAAGCCAAAATAATAAAATATGGATGCTTTTTCCTAAAAAAAATATGATAAATTAATGAACAAAATAGCTGATAATGTATTTAATAGTTTACAGCTTATCAATTAATCAATTAATCATTGCAGCTCTATGATCAATTAATCGGTTAATCGACAAAAGTGACCACCACCACCACATAAACAATGGATGAACGACCTTACAGATAAGTTAAAAGTACATTTACTCAAGAACTGGTTGTGTACTTGATCATAAGTTTGATTTAAGCATTTCACTAAATGAAAACTCAATACAAACAATACAACAATCGTGAAAAGAAACACGTTGTAAAGACAGCACATTTACTTTTAACTCGTTTTGCTGTGACACCTCTTCACAGCAGTCATGGATAACAGACAGTGGTTGTGCTTCAGATGGGCGCATGCTTGCATAGAAATCCTGAGGTTTGAAATAACACGAGAAGAGAATGTTTATGCAGGAAAAGACAGTGAAGACTGCAGCATATCATGACATTTTGGTCTGGCTGATAAAGCAATGCAAGTAAAATGTTAGCATATCATAATGAGTCATTAGAAGTTTAATTTGCAGAACATTCAGACCTGAGCACCCGTAAACGTGTCCATTCACTCCTCTTACAAACTGTGAAAGTACTGTGGGAAGTAAGGCTGCAAGTATTATTTTTCAACAATAGTAATCAGCTAATTATTTTCTAAATTAATCAACTGAACTATCTGCAATAAAAAAGTATGAAATGGTGAAAAATGCTTTTTAAAAACCCCAAAAAATCTGCACTAAAGTCTTCAAATAGCAGATAAGAGGCCAATCCTCACAAAAGTTGGTACCTGGGAATATCTCCTATTTCTGCATTAAAAGTATGAGTTCATTATAAATAATTTTCTATCAATTAATGGACTGACAACCAATATTTCAGCACTAACAGGAAAACAGACACAACACAATAATCTAATAGTAGTGGTTGTAATTTTCCTGCATCTCTATTGCCACACTATGAAGTAAGATCTAACAATACAGTATGACATTTTCAAGGAGGTTATTGTTGTGTTGATAAAGAATAGATATTGTATTTTATTTGCCCCCTTTTTCTACATAATTTAATCAAAATAGAGGGGGACTTTTGAGATGAAATGTGTAAAATCTCAAGTTTAACAAGTTATGGTATTTAAATAGAAATACAAATATCTCCATCATACTACAATTTTATCATTTTGTCTGTGAAAAGTATTTTCCTCATGTGGGCATAAATGAATATTTATAAGAGTCTCTGTCTCCCTCTGCTGGAGGAGCCCGGCACAGAGTTGGGGGTGAGGGTGCAGCACTGTGACCAGGCCCGGTAACCTAAACCCCAGTGACTTCAATTTGCCCTCAAAACCCCACAAGAACTGTTAGGTCGACCTCTGACCCGATACCACACACTGGGGCAACCTCATTTATCACCTGGATGTGGAGTGTTGTGATAGGGGAGGTGGAGGGAGGAAGGGGGAGGTTTGGTGGGGGGGTGTAAGCGCTCATGAAGGGAAAGGAGGCTTTTATGTACATGCAGTTACAGACAGAGAGACGCTGTCTGGTTTGATTCTGATTGGCCGAGGGGGAGCGGGGGATGCAGCGAGGTCAGGGAGTCAGGGCTGATGAATGTTTTGTGATACTCAGGAGTAGAAGGGGGGGTTAGCGTGGTGTGGTTTGAATTAGAAACAAATTGGCCCCCTTAAAAACTTTTATGATTTTACTGTTGCGACTCAGGAGCTGAGCAGAGAAAATGCTAAAAGATGAAGCTTACAAGCAGATCTTATAAGTTATTTGAGTTAAGTACACCAATGATTTCTAACTTTATATCTGCCTACTGTTCGTTTTTTATCTTCCAATTTGTAATGCTCATTTCCCCTCAACCCCTTGACACAGAAACAAAAGGGAGGGGCAATTTAAAGTGCAACAGGCTTTACTGTTTTAACCTGTAGAGGTCAGAGCAGCGATGGTTTTCCTCTGCAAAAGATCTAGATTCATTCTGAGGGGAAAACACCATCACACACTTGAGTAAAATCCCCAGTTCAGTCGGTGCCACAGAAATAAAATATCACTTCTATTAGCTGTAAATTTTCATTTAGTACACAGACACACAAACATGCCACACTCCCATATAAGAGCCTCACTATTCATAAGGTTTGCAGCTATTTAATTTATATGAAAAGGGAATTTGCCCTTTGGAGACTGATCCACAAACACAGACAGCACTTATTTCACAGCAACAGCATTATACCGAGGACTGAAAACTGATAGAAATAAGAAGAAGTTGAGCAGGACAGAGTGAGAGAGAGCAAAAAATGGAGACCTATGATAATCCACCTTTCAGGAAGTCAAATACACAACTATTAGTTCTTGTAAAAAAAGAAATGTCAGGACAGCAGATGAAGATGAAGAAGATGCTCAGGTGTATAAATATTATATATAAATATTGATAATAAACATGTTCTGTTCCTCTCACAACAAGTCAAAAGTCTCTGAAAAAGTCCAAAAATACCAAGTCTAACCAAGATTATAATCCTCAGTGTCTTTGAGAATACACTCCTTCACACACATCTTAAAGTCACTTTACAGACTGGTACTGGAGAGCAAGCATCACAGAAGACAAACAAACAATACTAATCAACCAAAAAACCAACCAACCAAACAACCAACCCAGTTGTTCCAGAAATGTATGTCAACATGAAAATTACTTGAGTGATTCATTGTTTTAATCATTGATTCATCTTGTAGTCTGCAAAATGTAATAATACTACAAATCCAAAACTCATATTTAATTTGCAATGACACAGAACAGATAAAGGAAACAAATCCCCACATTTAAACCATGGAAACTGTGACTGTCTGGCATTTATTTATTTTGGATTAATTTTCTGTTAATTCATTGTAACTGTAAACATGTCTCCTTGTGAGTGAACACTGGTTTAAAGAAATTAAAATCATCTTACCTTTTCACAGGCTGGCAGGTCGCTTCATCTCCTCCATCTTGAAACTCCAGGTAAACATAATAAAAAAATACAGCTAACTCCTGTCTTTGTAAATGTACAGGTGGATGTGCAGGTCACCACCTCCCCTCCCTTGTTTCTCTCACATGGGAAAAGATATCTTTTGATGGGAAGAAGTGGACAACTTTGAAATTTTGCTAAACTTTTAGCAAAACTTGGCTAAATATAGCCAAAATATAAACGTCTTCCTAGCATAATTAGCCTGCTAGCTAACAAGTGTTGCCTCCAAACGCACCGCAAACAAACCGGGCGGGAGGCGGGAATTACACTCTGCTACACACAATAAATTAATTAAACATAGCTGATATTATAGCTCATATTGACACCTTCATAAACCTTCATAAACCTTTATAAATCTTTATAAACCTTTATAAACCTTCACACGTCGCTCACGTCTCCTCTAACTCACATACGTCTGTTTAAAATCGCAGGTTGCTTGTGACGTCACGGTGACGCAGTATTTCCACGGATTAGTCGGAAGTGCGAGAGCGCATGCGCACAACTTGTTGATGATTTTCACATGTTAAAAAGTGTGCCAGTATATTATTAACAGATCACGTAGATGTTTGCTGTTTGTATGGTACCAAATAGGTCCAATATTTTTTTTTTTTTAATTACAAATTTCTACCAATTATTTCATGCTTCAGGCTTTACAGGGTTAATTTGTCACCCCTCTGTATGTGAACTTGTCTATCATAGGTCAAACTGAATGAAAAGCTGGAAGAGCTGACTTTTATTGCTGAACTGAACCAAATAATCTGATATTCAACATTACACTTGTGTGAGTTGTGATGCTACAAAATCCTGCTCATACAAACACTTGCCAAACTAAGATTTAAGGTGAAAAAGGATATTAAAGTGTTAAACTGCACCTCTCTGTAAAGCAAAGGTCAAACATCCAAATGAAGTAACAACAGCAAAGCACATTTTTAAATGAGTGTTTTTTTACATTTGGTCACTTAGTATTTGTTATTATTGCTCAAAATATAAAACATTTGACTGCTTTGATTAAGCATCTGAAGAGTAAAACGCACAGCAATTATGTTATGTGATATTACTGGGAATTTAGGATATTATGAATATCTGTCTCTCAGAACTGGGAACAGAAAAATGACATTGAATTTGTATTCTTTACTCCACTGATGATGAATGAGAAGCAGAGTTTGTGTGTATGGACTCATTAACTGTTTATATACACAGGGGAGCTTTAGATGAATGACCCTCCAATACCCCGAGGGGAGATTTCTGTTGCATGAAGTACACACAGAATATAAAGCAAATATTAGGACAGCATAAGGATACAAAAACAACACATATACTGACAGAAACCAGACACAGCAACAAAAAAACCCTCCATACCCACTTAGATGTACTTACTTGCAGTAACAGAGAAATACGGTCACACAGAAAAAGCAACTTGAAGAAAGGCTGTTTGACCATTTAGTAATATATATCATATTTCATAGTTCAAATACTCAATGTCAAAGTCAGTTCCAAGTCAAAAACTATTTCGAAACTCAACAAGGAGAGTCTGATGTGCCTTCACTTAAACATTGTGTACACAATTCTGCGGTGCCCTGATTAATTCATTCAGAAAAAAAGCATTTTTAAAAGCTGTTTGCACATCGTCTTGCACACAGACCTGACAAATTATGAAGTCAAACTTTACAAATCAACCATGAGGGGATATTTGCTGAATTTGACCCAAATAAAAGTGTATTGGATTAGAAATGTACAAACTTTCAGAGTGATCATAAGTAGATAACTGTGGATTTGGAGCTGAAGGCTCACATGACATGTTTCATTGCAAAAAGGTCTGTTTTGAGCGATATAGCTTAGCAGCGTGAGAAAACATTTTCCTTTAAATGGTTCTTCAGCTGTTAGAGGACTGACTACAGTCTGTATTTTCTTATTTAAACCACAAGGTGGCAGTCTAGACCCCAAATGACTGTTTAAGGTGATGTCATAATTTCTCAAATTACACTGAAATAGCTGTGGTCTGCTGGGGTTGATCATGTAAACATTTTACTCCATCAAACTGTTGCAGGTGTGAGATTATTTCAGGTTCAATTAAATCACAAACCCATAATCTTGGCAGTGTTTGCAGTTTTAACAACAACATTATCTTAAAGGTTATGATAAAACAACTGTTGGTATTATTATCTGCTTCAGAGCTGAATGATGACTCTGACATGATGATGATGTCAGACTCAAAGGTACTCACTGGATTATCCTCTGTTAAGAATACAATTTTAAGGCAGGTTTATATGTTGGTTCTCCATTAGGAAGTTCATATTGCTTAAAAACACACAGAAATCCACATTACATAGCTTCAGTAAACTGCACATAGCTCATTTATAATGCAAATGAAAGAATTTTTCCTTCAAACAAAATCACACCATGAAAACAGAGGGGAAAACACCCTAATGTGTCCAGTTTCTAAGAATCAGTGGGAAAATTGTGAGAAATTAACAAAGTGAATCTCACCGTCTTAAATCAACTCTGCTGAAGTTAATGGGAACGTCGCAGTCCCTTGTTGAGTTCATGTTGATGCAACAGATGATTAACTGGATTTTTGTGTAGAAACAGTTTCCTAGAACAGATTTGATTATATAAATATCCAAAGAAATGACATACAATGAGCTTTAAGTGCTCTGACAGGCTGTGAAAGATTAAGGTTGAAAGCCGATGATCCACTCAGTTGCTCCTTTGATTGAGAGGCCACAATCTCACTGTGCACAACTTCTCCCTGTTCTCCTTTATCTTCCTCTATCTTAATACCTAATCAGTGATGCTGTGTTGATACTGTGTTGATAATAAGCCCTGACAGGTACACTAATGTATATGATCATCACATGAATGATTTAATGAGTCTAAAGCTACTGAGTACAATATATGGATGATTGTAATCATAATGTCATCAAAATATTTTTATTACATTTTTAAATCAGAATTTGTATTTCAAAAATAAAACTGTAAATGATTGGACTATAAAAATAATTAAAATAAAATAAAATTAACATAATTAAAATAATAAAATAATTTAATTTTGTTTAATGCTTTATCCTAAACGTGTAGGATGTAAAGACCACCAGAAGGGGGCGCCACAGGACTATAGTTTCTCATTGCCTTTTTTTTTCTTTTTCTTTTTTTTTTTTTGCCCAGGCATGAACCTGAAAACAATGCTGGCAACTGTTTGAGGCAGGAACACAAATCTGGCAGCACTCAACGAAAACAAAAGTGGCTAATCACCCAACCTCCACCACAGTCTGCTGGATCAATAGGTGTTAAACAGCTCAGTCCTCAGGGGCGATAAGAGACGGATGACCTGAGAGAGCCCCACTGATAGGACAGTGGTTAAATAAACTAACAGGATTAAACCAGAAAACACCTTTAATCTGCCTTTATTTAATCAGACATGCATTCGGAGTTTATAGGAATTCATCGTTCCTCTTTTTTTTAACCACATGATTATTCAAACGTGTATTTTTCTTATAAAGCAAACTCCAAATCAGAATAATTATTGTATTTTATTGCCTGCATCTGCTATTTTATAAATAAAAAAACTGTTTTTTAATCTGCCTGGCGTGCTGATTTATATATTTTTTATTTCTATAGTTTTTTTATTATGGATATAATATGTATATTCTGTTAACTGGAGGCAGAGCAGTTTGATTTGAGAACAAAGGTGACATGACCGGATTTAAAATCAAGGATCCGGAGAGGGGGAGGGAGGAGGTTTAGGAAGGAGGAGGGGAGGGGGGGGTCGTTTATCAAGGGCCCCCACGGCTCGCAGCCATCGCGGGCCCTCCACCAAAATGTAGACCGACGTCACCGCTTCCGCCCAGCACCCCCCCTCCTCCCTCCTCCCTCCCTCCCTCACTCCTCCTCCTCTCCTCCCTCCCCCGGCGTCGTTGGAGCAGCTCGGCCGCCTGCGATCCAACATGGAGTAGAGGAGAGATGGGGCTCTAGCGGGGCCACCCCCCGCCCCACACACACACGCCACCCCCCGTAAACACACGCACACTTCGGTAACGGCGGCGACGACGCGCTCTTTTACGCACAGCTGGAACCGGAGCCGAAAACATGCGCCTTAGGACTTAAAAAACGGAGCGTGTGTGTGTGAGTGTGAGCGTGTGTGTGTGAGTGAGTGTTTGGGGAAGGAGGGGAGAAGAGGGAGGAGGTGAGGGGGGGGGAGCAGAAGCGAAGAGAAGAGCTGGATTCGGCTGCTGAAGTGTCCGGACGCGCTGCGCTCCCCGCGGATGGGGTGCTGAAGTTGTTGGAAAATAAAAGGGGGGCAATCGCGATCCAGGAGGAGGAACTGGGTGTCTCCCGGTCTGCGGTGCTGCCGCCGCCGGTGGAGGTGGTGGGGCGGCTGGGTGGGTTTTGGGGGGGTGGGTGGGGGGTGAGATCCGCGAGAAAAAGAGGGGAAAAGTGAGAAAGAAGACGGAGAAGCGACGCCCGGACCAACAGAAAAAAAGGGCGCAGAGGAGGTGTCGGTGCTGGTGTGTGTTGGTAGTGTGTGTGTTGTGGGGGGGGATTTATGCGGAATCGGAGGAGAAAGAATGACGAGCGAAAAGTATGCAACCGCCGCGGCACATTACCTGAGCTGAAGCGAGAAAATGATAGAGGAAACACACCCAAACGAGTGAGTACACACACACACACACACACACTTCTGCTCCCTGTGTGCGTCTTTATCCGTTCCTACAAGTTGGAGATGAATCGGGGGGGCAACTTGGAGGAATGTGCAGCTTTAACCCCCCCCCCCTTTCCCTTCACTCCCTCACAAAGCTGGTTTCATGTGTGCATGTTTTATTTCATTTTGCATTGGCAATGCTGGTAGGAGAGATTTTCTTTCTCTCTTCCCCCCCTTTTTTTTTTTTTTTGAAGTGCCCCCACCTCGCAGGCGAGAGAGAAAGAAAGAAGAGGAGTAGAAGGAGGAGGAGGAGGAGGGGAATAAGCGTGGGTGGATCGGAAACATTTTCTGAAAGGATCTGAAGAGAGAGAGAGAGAGAAAGAGAGAGAGAGGCCCTGTTGCGGCGTAACTTAGAAACTCAAACACGCCCCGAAGTTCCACCTTTTCTAAACACACACCTTTTTCATTGTTTGTGCGTCGTGCAAAGGAGGAAAGAAAGAAAAAAAGGGGCCGTCGGGGTTTGCAGAGGCCTCGTTGTTTGGCCACATCTGTATGTTTGCTTCCAACCGAAGGGGGAAGTCTCACAGGATATGAGATATCCGATATGCCTCATCCGCCATCTCTTTCTCAATCGCCCTCATTTGCATAGCAGACCGCTCCATTCATAAAAAAAGATACCGATTGTAAGCGACTGTCTGCTTGAGTTTTTTTTAAAGAAGAAGAAAGGGGGGGGGGTGTTTTCTGTCAGACTGTATTTTGTCTTGTTGCGAAAGGCGACAATGTGCAGCCATACATAGGCCCATATACAGGGGGGGTAAGGAGGAGGGGGGGGCTTAAAATAAGCCGTACCGAGAAAGAAGCGCGCTTTAATCTGAATTATATTTAATACAGGGCAGGTGGCGCCCCCCCTCACCCCTCCTCACCCCCTCCCTGCTCTTGTGTGGGTGTATTATTGAAGCTGCACCACATTTAATGGCGATCTGCTCGTTTTTTAATTGCAAATTCAGCCTCTTTAAGGTTTAAATGGGGGGCGTGCATGGAGCATTTAAATTATAAAAGTGTTTGGGGGGGGGCTTTATTCTTTTTTTCCTGTGTGTGTGACTGCACGGGGCTGTGCTCGGTAGGAATGCCTGCTGCCCTGCAGATCTGTCGGGGGGGTTGGTTGGGGGTAGGAAGGGCGAAGGGCACTGTGGTGGTGGTGGAGGGGGGGGCTGTTTGCGCTGCTGTGGCTCATTCATAAAAGCCCTCTAACCTTCAGCGCGTCCCCATTCATGCGTCTGTCCCACAGACAGACAGACAGACTGCTCTCAGGACTTTAAACCAGCCTGAATTTCTTTTTAATCTCGAGGATCTGAGTTATTTTATGAGATATTTCTTTATATGTTGCCCATATTATTTTTTTTCTAAACAAACATGTGAACTCTCAGCTTCACTTCCGGGCGAGGGGGAGGTGATGACGTGCTGGCGTGACGCTGTGCGCGGATTAAGCCACGCCCACGACGTAATGTCATCAGGCTTGGTTTATTTCATATTAACCAAATAAGAAATGATTTACATTTTACAGCAGTTTGGAAACATAAACATTCTCACTAAGATCCTTTGAGACTGAAAGTCATAATAAGTCGAAAAAACTTCCTGTTTGCTTCCAGTGGATTTTATTTACATAGAAATGGGTTGATCAGAGTAGTTTGAGAAAATATAAAGCTGAGAAAATATTTTCAGTCACACTCAAACCTGTTGCCTACTGCCATGGTTAATTTAATCTATTAACAATCCATCATTTACTGTTAAATTTTAACAAACTTTTATGAAACCTTTACTCTTCTGCACAGTGGAGGCGAATGAATTCCTGCACTAACATCTACAGCATACATAATCTTTAATTCGTGCTGATGCTAACATATGTCTCTTGACTGACTAATATCCAGACTGCAGCTCGGTCTGAACCGCAGTCGGTGCACTCGAATCTAAATATGAATGCATTTACTAGAATCATAATCAGTCATCATTGGTCTGCTATTTTCTATCTCATGTCACTTAGCTGGGAAAGCCTGCGAAAAAAAAAAGCCTGCGATCACTTAGCAGGAGAGTATTTTAAGGCGTATTGAACTGTGCTTCTTTAAGACATATATGACTTACTGTAATTTCATAACATTAAAGGAGCACTTGACATAAAGATTACATGTATTTTAGATGCAGTTTAGGTATGTTTTTGTGATTGATTATTGATTGTGTGGCTTATTTAAACTAAATTTCTCTACAAATCATCTGTAAAATTTGACAGTAACCTTTTGGTGCTACTATGCTGCTTTATACAAAGTGTTTATTGCCTCATGACTGGAAAGAAGTGAATCATTGTGCGGTTATCTGCTAGTTTGTGCATTGTGATATTCATATCAGAAATAAAGGGATAAAGGCAGGATGTGGAGATAAAGGACACACCTTTTATAGCGTTTGTGTCATGTTAAAAGGTGCAGCAGGGTAACTTTTCTCCTGGTTATCTGGACTGTGTCACAGGTCAGATATTTCACTATGTCTCTTACCGTTTGAGAGGTTAATTGGATGTCTGTGGTTTAAGAGCAGTGCTGATGCATGCCGTGAAGATTTGAATGCCTCGCCTGCTCAATGGAGTAATCAGATTTGACGTTTCAGTTTTACTATCGAGAGGGCGACGTGATTGCAAACACGCACACGTGTTGTGTTTGTGAGGTCTTTTGTCAGCTGCACAAAAACCAAACCATGATGTAGAGGATATGCCTCTTTGCACAGTCTCTCAGAGGACATTATTATTACATTTTTATAGAAGTGCAGGATCTGTAGAGTCACAACACGAGCGGAGGATGTATTGATCCGGCGTGTGCTGCTGCTGCAGGGTCAGCATGTGATGTGCACAGTCAGTATTGCACAGGAGATGCCCGGTGACATTCAGCTAAGGTCAACGTAGCAACGAAATATAATCCACCCCCGAACAAAAAGCGCTCATCAACCGGCAAACACAGCAGCGAGGAGTTAGCAGGTCTGCATGTTCCCTCGGCAGGACTGTTCTGTTCCTCACGCATATATTTCTCTACCTTAGCAGCATTTGATATTGAGACTATAATAAACTTGACAGGTGGGGAATTTTGGGACAGTGGAAACGTTTATCACTAAAAGGGTGTGTAATTGGCAGAACATAAATTAAAGGTACTGTGGAACAGTTTTTTACCACTGTAAATTTGTCACCATTCTCATTCATACAGAAAAAGAGCCTCATCTGTATTAGAGCATCGCCAAATTATGTGATAACTGCACATTTTGTTAAAAGAATAATCCAGCTTCTGACACTGCTATAAAATGAGGTGTTGGAAGTAATTTCCCTCAAGTGCTCTCTTATTTTACTTATGTGATTTCTTATATTTCTGACAACAAACCTAAGCAGCAGGATTCATTCGCCTCTTGACTTCAATTGCAGCATGTGTTGGAGCTGCATTGCATTCTGGTCTATTGAGGCTGCTATTAATGTGGAAAATGGTCTTTCCTGACTGTCCCTGATCGTGGACTGATGATGAAAGCTGACATCTCCTGTCGATTTTTTTTAAACTGCTGAAATATTTCCTATTGTCAACGCTATTTGTGGCTGTGGCCTGTGTTTTTATGTGCATAGTATTTGCATATAAAGAGAGTACATATGTATAACTATTCATGAAACAGCATGAGGAGAAAGAAGGTTAGTCCTGGTGGTTGAGAACGTGCGGTGAGAGAGAGGTTTTGAGGGCGTATCTAGTAGCATGCACTCTGTTTTATACTGTGTCACAGGCCAAATGATTACATAATGTCAAAAACGAAAGTTAAAGAGAAATAGCAAAAACAAATGGACAGATCCCACAAATAAGAACTATATGATATGCAAGCTACAAATACAAATCCTCCTTTTCTAGTGTTATCTTCAGTTCAGCGTCAGTCTGTTAGAATATATATTTCTAGATAAGTTACTTAGAAAACAACATGTGACAGATAGAAGTTCAAGTTAAGACTTCACAGATAAAGTGTGTATATGTATATATATATATTTAGATTTATAGCTCAGGCACATAAACATGTAATGCCCACCAACAAAGAGAATATTTACACATACTCCATGTCCACAAATGAACTTCCTTTGCATTTCTCTCTCTCTCTCTCTCTCTCTCTCTCTCTCTATCGCTCTCTCCGCACTCCCCTCAACACACACATCCAGACACAGACACAGACACGCACACATCATGTGGAACAGATCGTTGTTCAGTATTTCCTGTGTTTTACAGAGCAGCTCATCACTGGTTGCTATCCGGAGTCTTTATATAATGGCCTGAGCTGTTTATATCTGCAGACCAAACAATGGCCCCGGATTGTTTGCCTGTTTTCTTTTTTTCTCTCCCTCTCTCTCTCTCTCTCTTTTTTTTTTACTAATCTCTGCTCATCAGCTGACTGGATGACCAAGATTATAATAGCCTGAGTTTTCATTCACTTCGCTCGGTGTGTTTTTCCCTTGTCACGCCGAGTATACAACAGTCCACTGTGCTGGTCATTGAAAGCTCAAATTCCTCTCTGCTCTTCAGTGAATGAACTCCATGAACTTCCGCTTCCTCAGTAACCAGTTCAGGTTTATGCTCAGTTTGACTTCGTAATACCTGGATGATTTACTTAAACGGGCCGCATACAGCGCGCCTTGTGTGCGTGTAATGTATGTGATCGCGTGGAGCGGGAGCTGTACGTTATGTGCTCCGTTCTGGCTGATTATCCTCTCTGATCTGTCTAAAACGAGATGAGACCGCTGGGATTCATCTTACCTTCCGCCATTTTAAGGGAAGGAGATACTTTTGTGGGACCAATTTGAGACTTCAGCTTGGTTTTCTGTGTGATACGTTTGCTGAGCGTATGTGAAAGTGTTTTGCAGCTCGGCCTAAAGAGTTTATTCCTGCAAACATACAAGTCGGTCTCAGTTCTCCCCTGTGCCCTGGTTTATGTTTATTCACTCTTGTACAGCTTCAGATCTTTAGTTACCTCTAAAAACATTCTAGTTGTGGAGAAAGGTCTTTAAAACTGTATTCTCATATCTGGTTTAAATGCAGATATTCAGTCATTTTATGCCTCTTTCATACTGAATGTTTTCGCATGAACATTAACTTAAAAGTATCCCTACACCGCATAATGGAGAGAGACTACAGGCTTTTATAAAAGAACCACAAATAGCATCAGGAAACGCTGCAGCCCATCATGTGTAGTGGTAAATATACCAGCATATTTAGACAAGGGAAGCCCTGAGAGTACAGACTTCCTAGTATTCATTATGCAAATCATTTTCAGTTGGGTTGGTGCCCCGGAGCAGGACCAGGGGCCGTCCAATTACAAGATAAACCTCTGACATCTGACAGTTTATGTAAATGACGACTACCTGATCAAACACGCCAAGGTTGACATTTTGACAGGTGTCGATATAGGGAGCATTAGAAACCTCCTCGTTGCTTTTATTTGAGCCAAAGCGCTAAGCCGAACACGGTACAAGAGGATATGAGGGCATTATAGAGGCTCTTTGTTGGCTTTTCGGGCACTTTTTAAGAGGTTTAGAGCCAATCAGCTTATTTTCAGTGAGTTTTCCACCTTGATGGACGTGGAGAGGTTGCAGGGTCACTTAAAGTTTGTTAAATACAGTTACAGGTTATTGATTATATGCTGAAGTTGCAACACAATCAGGCAGATTCACAGAGTTGTTTTTTTGGACCACACACATCAATATTTTCCATTTTTTTGCCTGATCAGTCATATAAAGTTGATTCAGTGCAATTTGGAGACTTTTCTTTACCCCCATTTTGATTCTTATTTTCATTCATAATAAGTTTCATTTCTATACTGAAGAGCTGAGAGCAATCTGATAGTGACAGTCAAAATGGGTTCATGTTAAAATGGGTTAAAACATACTCATCGCAGTCACGCTATTTTGCTCCCAGAGAGAGAAATAATCATGAATCGGTCTGAGCTTGTATTCGGATTGGTCGGCCGGCTATGGGATGTTATCCGTTAGCGTTCCCCTGCATACAAGCGACCTCGCTGTCACGTCAACTGACACACTCACACCAGCAGCGCGAGTCTTGTGCTGCCTGGACATGTGAGCCCTCCATATAACTACAGCGGATTGACAGAAAGTCGATCAACCCCCCCCCACACCCGCCCTTCCAGGAGCCTCCAGCGTCAATAGTTGTGAATGAACTCGCTTTACCCCGCCGCTCTCTGTTTCTCCTCCTTCACATTCTCACGCTGAAATGGGAAAATATGAATGAAAGCTGAAATGAAGTTGGAAAAGAGTAACATACCACAAAATGCATTCACATAATTCATTTTACTGACAAAATCTGCTTATTGGTAGTTTTTTTGCTATGAAAACCTTACTTATTGTCCTGTCACACATATTTGCCCACACTTTATATCACTTCCTCCTCTTTGTTCCTTCCTACCACCCCACTGAAATCAGAATTGAAACATTAAAATACCACAACATAAATGTAAAATGTTATAAGCTGTGCAGCATTGACTAAAATAAATCTAGGATGATAAATCATTCTTAAGCATATATATCACGTATCTTATGTGAAGAAATTGTGTATGATTACCCTAATTTTCTTTTGTATTTCTTTGAACTAGACAGTTTTTCACAAGTGCTGAAACTTTTCAGCATGAGTTAGGAATGAATAGAGAAAAAGGAAAATCTAAAGTCATTTTTCAGTTATTTAATGATTTGTAAAGTAAAAAGAAAAAAGAAGTTACTCATAGTGCTGCCTTACACGTGTTAATGGAGTCACAGCAATAGTCATAAATCCAGAGGTGTTAAATTAACAGTGGTTGGTATTTTCACTCGATAAACAGCGTTAAATCAATCACATGTTTCTGCACTGTTGTTGGCCTCGCTGTCGCGCCAGGACGGTCAGCCAGTTCTCGGAAACACTGTCAGCATTCGGCACATCAGAAGAGCAAACCAATAATGTTATAATCCTGATCGTCAAGCACCTTTCAGTCACTTCCTGATCACCGAGGAGAGAATGTGTGTATGTGAGTGTGTGCGTGTGTGTGTGAGAGAGAGAGGCGGACCCTGTGCGTGGGTGTTTGTGTGGTTCTGTTGATCAGGCAGAGGCGCGGCCAGTTATTCCTTATCAGAGGAAGTATAGCCGCCCTTATCACACATGGCTGGGCTGCCCTCACTGGCCCTTTTATCTGTCACACATGAGCTGGATTCCAGACCTGATAACCAACCTGCCTTCCAACCCCCCCACCTTTTTACTGTTTTATTGCAATGCTGTTGCACGCAGACCACGTCAGGTATTTTCTCTGAGTAGCCCTCCTAACTGTACCCGTTCTTAAAAGCAACAATTGTGATTGTAAATACGGACCAACATGGCTCAGAGGCAAATAAAATGAACAAATGCAACTTAAGGGTTCATTGACGATGCACTAATGTGGCTTGGCAGGGAGTCTACAGGTGTGTACTCCACCCACAGCTAAATTCCTCATTATGATATGGGCTTGTTTGCGAGGTGTGGAGCAGGCACAGAAATGAAAGAGAGAGAAAAATAACATAGAAGACGGATGCTTCGCACACAGCAGTGCAGCAAAAACAACATGAGACAAAAAACAAGAAGACTTTTGTAACAAGTTTGTGTGATAAAGAAGTGTTTGTTCCTCATTTACAGGGCGTAGAGAGACAATCAATTGACCAAATTGAGCTAATATGACAGCTGTGGAGTTTAAAACCACTGTACAGTAGATTTTTTGCTTGTATTAACATAATATAAGCAGCCTCTGTGAAGAAAAGTCACTGAAATTTATAAAATTATGTCCAACGTTTGTTATAATCAGAATTTAATTTATCACATGACTACACATTTGTTAAAAGGGCAATAAAAGACAGCTGTCTTCAGTGAAAAAGCTCTTAAATCCCACTGAACACCACCTGCCCAGCACTGAAAAAACAGATTGAGAGAGTTATTGTCCAGCTGGTGAGCTCAGTTGTGAGTTTTTATCCCTTTGGAGTTGATCGTGGTGACCAAAACCGAGCTAAAAGAGGAGTAAACGTTGGATATGTTTGCCAAGCAGCCTTATACTAGACTTCATATACTAGTGTTGCTTCAGTTTTATTAGTTTTATCAACTTCACAAGGTGGTAATGCATCAGTTTTGTGTTCACAGCTCGTTTCTGCTCCCTCCAAGTGGCCAAAAACATCTGTTAGTGCAGATTTAAGCAATGCGTGATGCATAAGCAAGGTGGCCGCGAACATTAAAGTCAGGCACTAACAACCTATTTATTCTGTTTTACGTCCGTGGGTGAAGAGAAAGTAACGCTTTGCAGTCTGCTCAGTGAGACTGTTGGTGTGTTTGCTTACCAGGCTGTTGGGTTTGGTGCTGTGAGCGATCGCCACGGCAACTCGCTGAGCTGTAACTTTATGTTATTACACTGAATGGCGCCTACACTAGCCGGAGGAGCTCGTGAGTCACAGTGGGAGGAAGTCAGCCAGCAGTGAAATCACAAACGTGGCCTTAAAAAACACATTCACAGAAAAAAAAAACAGTATATTGTGGTGTATCGAGAAGGAGCTGCAGTGAAGTGCCTCTGTTAAGGAGTAGAAGCCAAACACGTCGTGCACCTTTGACCTGACAGCAACAGCTCACGTTAAATTAGAAGAGGATGTGATGCACGTATTGTCTGTTCTTTCCTTATCAGCGAGGTGTAGAGTCCCCCACCCTCCCCACCCCCCTCCACGATCTTCCTTCTGAACTGAGTCACCACTCAACTTTTGACACACAGCACTTTACATCCTCATCCCACCTAAAACAGATGTTGGAAAGCGGTCGCAGCCCTAAAACATAACACAGCCTGAGCATTTGATGATTGTAAATCACATGGAGCACTTTTTTTGTTCAAATATTAGGCAACCAAAATGTTTGAGGAAAAAGTGTGCAGAAATTAAAGCCTGTGTGTGTGTGTGTGTGTGATGAAATAGATGATTATAAATAGTGCATCAACCACCTTTTCTTAAAGTGGGCGTCACGCTCCTTTTTTCAGCATCGGTACCTCGTGCCGCATTCGTGTGGACAGATTTAGATTCACAGTTCCCAAATGTATGTGTGTGTATTTGTGCCAGTATGTGTGGTCACTCCCAAGTGTATTAAAGTAGCACATTGCTGCTGGTTGTGGCTGTGTGTGTGTCCCCGCCACAGATTACAGGGCCTGTCGGCAGACGGGGCCCTGAACACAGGTCACAAGACAGCCCAAGTTCATCTCAGAGAGCTGATAGCCGGTGTCGTGTATCTTAAAGCACCTGTGCTTGTATAGCACAGGATCTGCTGTTATTTCTGTATGTGGGTGGACTGGATGTGCGGTTCCGTATGTGAACATGTTGCGTTTGAATCATGTTAAAACCGCTGTGGTACGACCGTGTAAAAGCAGCAGCAGTGTGGGGTTTTGATTTTTTTTCACGCTAAAATGTTTTTTACTTCGAAGGCGGGAATAATGTCGCCGGTTTGTTCTTTCACGGTCCAGCTCAAAAGGCCTCACTTAGAAACTACGACGACGTCTGTTTTGTGGTGTCTCGTTACCGTGTTTGTTGTCAGATAAGGTCAAGTTAGCAAACCCAGCGAACGCCGACTTCATCCAAATACAATACAAGTACACGGAGAGTGATTTCTTTTCAAGATTAATTTATTTGTGCAACTACCCCCACTTTTTAAATATTTAGTCCATTTAAAGACACGCTTCAAATCTATTTTATTTTTATAGTTGTTCACCGTGCAGATGCTCTTAAAGCAACATGAAACTACAAAAATGGTGCAAATATATGCAATTATTATCCAGAAAGATGTGCTATCCAGGACTTAACTAAAACCAGCTATTTTAACCACAGTTATTTCAGCCATTATAGTCTGTAGCTAGCCACTGTGTGCTAAGGTAGTTTGCTAGCCTGACTGTTGAAATAATAGAAACGTAAATATAGATCACTGACGTCTCTGTTTTGAATTTCCTTTTGTTCGATGTTTCCCACGTGGTCGGGCCTTCTGAGGAACCTGAATGACTGTTTGTCTCCGCCCGAGGTGGTTTGACGTGACAAATGAAATGATTCCTACAAACTGTGTCATTAAAGCTGCAGGCTGCCAAAAACAACTCAGCTCTTTTGAACTTTTACTGCTCTCCTTTTAGATAAATATTAAACCTCTCATTTAATTTAACTGTGTAAAAATACTCATAAAGTGCGTCTTCAATGAACTAACGCAAACGAAACCTTTATATATGAATGGAAACATTTTTGAAGAAGTGGATTCAGAGGAAGCATTTATTTTAAGTGTGTGTGTGTGTGTGTGTGTGTGTGTGTGGTTACATGAAAGTGCAAACCTTGTAGTTGCTTTTCTGCGCGAGTTGTTTGTCTGCTGTCACCCAGTCAGTCAGTCAGTCTGTCATTCAGTCAGTTTTATGAATGTGTGTGGGTGGGAAGCTGGTGAACCAGTTTTGCCACCTGTGTGCGAGTGTGTGTGTGCGAGTATGTGTGTGTGTGTGTGTGTGTGTGTGTGCATCAAATCCCTGGGACTGTCTGTAAGATAATTATATAACAACACTTCTCTCATTCACTCCCACTCTGCCTCCCTCCCTCTCTCTTTCTATGTTTCTCTTTCTCTCTCTTCATCCTCCTGCTGCCCACACACACACACACGCACACACACACACACACAGCATTGACAGAACACACTGAGGTACATCCTGTTATTGTCAGATCATTCATGTGGATTGCGGCCGTGCTCATTGTGTCCCCGTGAGGGTGGTGGCTGTCACGCTGATGCCTGAGAACGTCTTGCGTTTTACCGATCAAACCTCCATTGTGTCGTCTCACGTTATGAGCGCTGACGACTCTATTGACTGCAGAGGGAGTCTCCCATTGTTTCACACGGCCGTATAGACTAAACCGTGGCTGCGTTATCTGTCAGTTTGTGCGGCGTCTGCTGCTGCTTTCTCATCTGCTGCGTGTAGGCAAAATAACTCGCTGTGCTGTCGGAGGAAGATGACTCCAGTTTAGCTGATAGTTGTGTAAATTAGGGCTGCAACTAATGATAATTTTCATTATCTGCTGATAGAACTGGTCATAATAAGTCTATAAAATGTCAGTGAAATATCTCAAAGTGATGGCTTCATATTGTTTGTTTTTGTCTGACTAATAGTCCAAAATCTAAAGACATGTCCGACATTTTACAGTATTTACTTATTTCTGGTATTTATTGTCTATTGAAGTGGAGAAACTTCACACCTTTACAAAGCTTCATATTTTTGACAAGAGACTTTTTATTTTAGTTATTCTGAGGTTTTGTCTTCATTTCACAGTGAGATACAGACAGGAAAAGCAGAAGGGGAGAGACGCTTGATTATATAATATTGTTTTGGTTTTTTTGTTTACTAGAGCATCAGTTGCTTCAATTAATAATTAATAATCAAATTAAAATTAATAATCACAGGGTTACTGCAGAAAAGTGTTCAGCCAAAGTGTAAGTCATGCAAAATGTGCCACGTCTCATCTGATGGTCAGTTTGATTGTAGATGACGTCCCAAACATCAGACGCATATACTGGATATACGGCATCTGCTGTGTGAAATATAAAGTCTGTTTATATTTTTACATTAATGAGACGGCCTGCCTCCACCATCAAACACTGCAGGAAATCCTGAATCAGTCATCTAAACTGTCACTGACTCATTTTCCTAATTTGATTAACTGAATGATCGTCTCATGTTGAAATTCTCTCAAGAAAGTTTTGATGGAAAACACACCACCAAGTTACATTTACATTAAAGTGTAAGTGTGTGTGTGTGTGTGTGTGTGTGTGTGTGTTCGTGCTGACTTGTCCTGGTGCGACACCTCCCACCTCAGCACAGCGAGGACCAGGCAAAGTCGTGACTTGAGACGCCCTCAAACATTCTGCCACCGTGTGAATCCAGCTCTATAATAAACTGCTGTGGCATTAACGCACTCGCAGACTCTCTCACAGAAGAAATTAATGACAAGTTTGAGTTTACAGGATAGTCCATCTTTTTGGGTGCAAGTTATGACCAGAATGAAACAGTGGAGGATTTTTGTGTTGCATTGAATTACATAGAAAATACACGTAAATGTGCCCTTTGACCTCTGTGTGTGAGTCCTGTTTTAGGTACTTTTCTTTGTGTTTTGTTTGTTGTGGGTTTTAAATACACGTCAGAGCTGTCATTGCAAATTTTGTATTGATAGCAAGAACATGCTCGCCGCACATTGATGTTATCACGTACATGTGCTGTGTGCTCTCTGCGGTTTTACCGTGGAAGGAAGTGGTTGTCTCTCTGCGATTGACATCTTACCTGATACGAGTCAGACTGGACCGTACTGTAACAAAAAAAGAACAAACATCGGCGTGTTGGGCTGACTTGGTTTGTTTTTCACAGGCGTTTAGCTGTTTTATTAAGTAGTAATTACGCAGGTGATGTAGTCAGGACGTATGCTGAGGTTGTTTTGATTGAAACCTCCTGCGCTCGTCTTAATGTTTTTATCATCAGCTGGCATGTTGAAATGAAGCATTTTTGACATGGCGACCCCTTTAAAGATCTTATCGCACACACTGATCAACATGTCTCAGTGGTAGAAGGCAAAAAAATGCCTTCAGATGAGTATCAAGCTTTTATTTAATACTGGAAAACCGAGTTTCCCTCTCTGACCACAGAAAGTCTGAAAACTGGCGTGAACTTTGCTCATGTGATGTTTTTTTCCAGCGTTAATTTAAAGACTCGGTTTACCTTAAAGAGCTGCTACGACTGAAATGACTTTATTAGCCTGCATTTTCCATGAACAGCTGAAGTGTCGCACTTCAAAGCATCAGAGGTATTTTCTGAACACGAAAAAATGACCTTCTTACACATTAATGAGTCACTGCCCTCAGACCTGGTGCTTATCCAAAATTCACATCAGTCATTTTTGTTTTCTGTCCCAAAAAAAAGATCTTTTAAGTTTGACTGACCTTAAATGCACGCCAGTTAAAACTAATCTGATCGTTTTGTCTCAAAGAAGTTTCAGTCCCACCTTTCTGTTTATGCTAATGATTCGTCCTCTCTCTCCATCAGTGACAGCTACATCGTGCGTGTGAAAGCGGTGGTGATGACGCGGGACGACTCGAGCGGTGGCTGGTTGGCGCAGGACGGAGGAGCTCTGAGCAGGGTGGGGGTGTGCCGCCTCCTGCCGCCAGAGCTGGCGCCCGTGCCGGCCTCCAGCTTTTCCCAGTTCCTTATCCGTGGTGAGCGGCTGCGGGACAAACAGGTAAATCACAAGAACGGCAAAAACAATTTCAGTTAAGGACACGATATAAAAATGCGTGTGATGTGAGTTTTGATTGTCTGATATGTGTCGGATGAACAGGTGATTCTGGACTGTCCGCTGAGGAAGGACCTTGTTTACACCATAGCTACGCCCACGTTTCACCATTGGAAAGTGGAGGATAGGAGGTGCGGCCTGTCCTTCCAGAGTCCAGCTGACGCCCGAGCGTTTGACAGGGGGGTTCGGAAAGCCATCGAGGACCTGGCTGAAGGTACGCTGCACAGTCCAGAAATAATAATCAGATTATACTGTAGATGAGCAGTGACAGGCCAAGTGCTTTCAATCAGATATTTCAAGTCAAAACAACTTGAAATATCTGATTGAAAGCACCAAAGTAAAAGAAGTGAGTGAATTCTTTATCAGATTCAATGAAAATTAAGGACTTTATAAATGTGCCAAGTGATGATTTAAACTAAGACAAGGTTTATTTCACCTGTGCAATGACTGACAGGATACCCACAAGTAAATTTGTAATGCCTCCTTTGGCTATGAAAAACTTCCCACAAAGTCCATCCTTTGTTCACCGTCAGCGTACGAGCTCCGAGGTTTCCTTCAACAATAAATCAGCCGATAAAGTGTTGGATCCACGATTTAAAGGGCGTTCCTGTTTTCTCCTCCAGGCTCCACAACCTCCTCTACAGCACTCCAGAACGAGGGCGAGCTGGGTGATGACGACGTCTTTACTGTAAGCACGAATCCAACATTCATGTTTCACTCGAGTCAAAGTTACAGGTTACAGAGTTTATTTTTTACTTGAACAACAACCCGCCCATAGTTACTGCTGCAAATCCTCATCCATAAGTTCAATCGATTTGTTTCCATGCACTGTTTTTTCTCAGACAAGTCAGTGTAGATCTTCTAAGTTGTTCATTGGTAATTGGGAAGCCGTTGATTTTTCCCTAATGTAGTTGAATTAGAAAACAACTTTTGTTTCCTAAAGAAAATCTAAATAAGCATCATCTTCAGGTTGCTCTTGTGTGTCATAAGCTTAAAAATGAAGCCCACTCTCATTTTTGAGTGTTGATTTTATATAGGCAGCACAGATGTGCTATTTACAGTTTGCAGTGAATCTCATTCTGCTGTCCTTCTAGCGTTTGTGGGCATTCAGACTAAAGAGAGCTCAGCGATGCACTGACTTTAGTTACAGGTGCAACAAAGGCCAGTTAACTGATCGGCTTTTCTGACAACAACAAAAGTTATCCGTTATCAAAACCCTGCTGAAGTTAATAATACGACGGTAATGATATCGCTGCTCTAGAAAATGCATCCTCTGTCATGACTGTTGTGAGCTGAAGAGAAGACGTACGCCTTAAATTGACAGTTTCTGTTCAAATGAATGAGGTGGTCTGTGTCGGCTGATCACATACTTACAAGCACACTTCATTTACTTTGTAAGCTGAGCGCTGTTTCTACTGTTTACCTCATGATTGTCTCGATAAAACATAAAATAGCTGTCACCTCGATAACTTTGCAGAGCTGTAAAATCCTTCTTCTAAGAACCACCAGCCTCTGTGCAGTGTCACGTCGTCTGATGAGCCTTTAAAAACACTCAAACTGGACTTCCTGGATCAGGTTTCATGTCTACTTGCGTCCTTAAACAACACACACAACCCCAGTGTTGTTTTAACACAGGGCTGTTTTAGGTCAGGCTCAGGTTTAGACGCCAGCAAGTGTTATCTTGACCGTCGCAATCCTTTCTACCGGTTCTTGTCCAACGTCTGCACCTAAACACCTTTTTAGGATCAATCAAATGAAATGGAAGTAGTACCAGTAGGAGTACACCCCCTCCCCCGGTCACGTATACCTGCCACATTGCATGAAGTGTGTGTATGTGTGTGTTGTTCGTGTGACAGGGCCTCTCTAGTTTAACTTAGCATGAAGGGCCCCCCTTCCCCTCCCGCACTGTAACCCGACACCAGGAGCAGCAGGCAGGGTCATAAGGTCACTTCCTGTATCCCACCACCTCGCTCTCTCCTGGTGACCCCCCCACCCCTCCCTCCTCCCCACACCCTCTCCTCACCCACCCTCCCGGCTGAAAAAGAGAGTCGCCACCGAACTAGCGGCTAGCAGCTGTTTCCCAGCTTAGTGCGGGGCCGGTGATTTACGAGAGGAAGTGCCTCGTGGTTCATCTTTGACTCGAGCTGTCTGTAAGGGCCAAGACTAATAGGTGCTCTGCTGGGAGTGTACAGCCACCACAGAGACGCACACAAACACATGAGGAGGGGTGGAGGCAGGCTGCAGCGCTGTCAGCGAGGGTGGAGCGGTGCCTGAAATGGAGCAGCGGGTTTTCAGGAAAGTAGAAGCTCCCGGGTGCAACAAATCCAAAGGCATTTTGTCGGCGTTATTGCGCATAAAGCTGCCACATTCAAAATAAGACTCAGCTGCTCGCTTCCATTTTTGTTAAAGCTCTTAAGAAACAGCAAGATAGCCACAATAATTCTGCATCAGCCCTCTTATAAACTACTGAATTCAATGCAAAGTGGGGTTTTTAGAGCGCTGAGCTCTTACACACCAAGAAATAGTAGCAACAAAGGTTAAACAAAGAAATATCTTTGCATTGCCTCATCCTTACGTACACATACATTCTTCTCATGTATGACGGGAAATGCTCGCATGCAGTGTGTATTTCTGGAAGAGCAAAACTAAATCCAGCAAAATGGATTTTTTTCATGTTTAAAGCTGAAATTAGCACTGTTAAGTTTACCTTTGCACCGGTGTGGTCGGCACCAGGTGTTGTGCTCCCAGAAGAAGGAGAAGTAAGATTTGAGAAAGGAAATGCAGTAAAGGTGAAATGACTGAGGTTGAATAGCCAGTCAGAGAGCTCTCTTCATGGCAGATCTGCTATTTGAGACTAAACCCAACTGGTCCCAACGCTGTATCGGGTTTCAGGTCAGGTCAGGTTGGTTATTTTCAAATAAGAAATTTCTCTCTGTGACTGTGTCAATCATCGGTTTCCATACATGTCATGTGTCGCAACCGATTCCGAATGCAGCCGAGCTGTTGCACTCAGCTGGTGATGGATTAGATGAAGCAAAGTTGTCCTGTTGAGTCTTATAGACACAGGTACGAGTCGTGTCTTAGCCTAAAGTCTCTGCTGCTCAATAAGCCTGGAAAAAACATGCCTGGTGGTGAGAGTCTCTCCTCTGCAGAGCACTGAGTAGTTTCTCTTTTTGTGCAGGCATAGAAACATGCATCAGCATATGAGGTCGAAATGCCAAAACATAAAGACCAAACAATACAGTAACAATGAAATGTCACTCCTTTCTTGTAATGGGACTTTAACAGGCCTCGTCTTGTCTTGTTAGTAACCATCAGACTTTCAAATTTAAGTTTTTTTTGTTTTGTTTTGGGGGTTCAGTCCTGCTTGAATTCCTCGTCGCCTGAGTGCTAATGACCTTTCCTAAAGTTAGCGGTGGCGGCAGAGTTTGCGAGACGGGCGCAGTCGTGGACAGGGGGAAATGCTGCAGCAGATTTACAGCCTTTGGGGGGACGGGGGAGGATGGCGGAGGGGCCGCAGAGGGTGGGAGGAGGTGCGGCGAGGTGGGGTGGGGGGGCTAGGATGGACATACTTCCCTAAATTATTCCTCGTTCGCCAAACCTAAACTTAACCCAACCCTTCCTCTGTCCCTCCCTTCGGCACGTCTCCTCTCTCTCTCTATTTTGGCTCATTCACAACAGGGGGAGTGAGAGCTATTGAAGCAATTCTGGGCTCATCCCAGGAGAGTGAGACGGGCCTGTTGAAGGATGAATCCTCCCGAGCTTTGAGTCAGGACATGTTTTGTGTCAGAAAATAACTTGAAATGCCCTCTGTCCAGCCTTGGGGCCTGAATATATAGAGAGAGGATGTCCAGAAATATAAACTCTTCCCCCTCGACTCCTCTCTCGTCCTCTGCTGCAGCTCCGGCTCGCAGCAGAAAGTCTGGTCTGTGTTTTGAATTAGTTGCAGCCGCGGAGGCCAGAGTCAGACCCCCCCCCCCCTCCTCCCTCCACCACCACTACCACCCCCACCACCCCGGTAATGTCTTCTCCAGGGGGGGGCGGGGCCTTGGAGCGGAGGCAGCATGTTATGTTATTTTTGGCCGGCTGCTCTGAGGGCTTTGTAAGAAAGCTGGGGGAAATTCTCAGCATGGCGGTATCCATGTGGGGAGCAGGATATAATAGGGATAGCTTCAGCAGACAGACAGACAGACAGACAGACAGACATACACCAGATCTGGGTCATATAACTTTGGCAAATAATCCAAAGCATCAGGTTTTATTCTTACATGTGGGACTGCCAGATTTTGACACACGAGGTGAACATTTTGTCAGTTTCATGAAGTTTGCAAGAAACGTTTGGTGGGATGTGTTGCAGCGATCAATCATTACACTCTGCAATAAGTATACTTCTTCCTTCATCAAGTGTAGTTTCAGAGATATCTAATAAGGAGTAGAAACTCTAAACTAAAGGTTTATCACTCAGTTAGCCAGCATGTTTATCCAAACCAACTTTTCTCAGGAACAACTCGGGGGATTTCCTTTGAATTAGGTGGAGTCGTTCACAGTCCCTCGATGATGACTTCTGGTGAATTTGATGATCTCTGACCTTTCCTGTAGAGTCACCATGAAGTTCACATGAAACGTCTCAACAGCTATCAGATGAAATGCAGTAAATCAGCCACAGACTTTCATTTGAATCACTTTGGTGATCCTTCAACTGCTCATAATCGGTTAAAGTTTCAACTTTAAGGCTCACCTAAGAGGGTGAAAATGTTAAAACATCATTCCTGCTAAACGTCAGCGTGGTACCGATGTCATTTTGAGCATGTTGCCATGCTGCTGTTGCAGGAATGGCAGTGGACTCGTTGTCTTGTTTCATCATACGCATACTTTACATTGCAGCTGGTGTCGGGGGTTCAGTGTCTTGCCCCAAGGACACTCTAGCATGTGTACACGAGGACAGGAGTTCAAACCACCAACCATTAATACTCTACCAACTGAGCTGCAGCCAGCGCGGTTTGAGGCGTTTTCAACAAAAGTTAAAGGGAACATGAGAGCAGCTGGAATCAAACTCTTCGTCCATTTTGTGCTCGTCAGGTGGATTTCTTCATCAGCGCGGAAAAAAGAAAAGCCCAGAAATCTCAGAGCTGCTGTGAGCTGCTGGCGGAGGATGACTGTGTGAAATTCAGCCACGGCCAAACTTTTCTTTGGCGGACGAGCTTGTTGACCAATGAGACACGTTTCTATGGCTCTGTTGACTTTTGGTGACGGGCCACGTGGTGCTCAGAGCACGACTGAACAATGCAGAGAGGGATTATCAAACATAATCATTTATTTATTACAACAAATCATCACTGTGTTAACCCTCCTTTTTTGCTTGGAATCAAATGGATCCTTCTTTAAAGTCTTGAAAAGTCCAGGAGAAATATTTTGAAAGTTTTTTTTGTGTGAAACTTGCTGCTGTTCAATACAAGTCCTCATGTAGTGATTTTGGCTTGATTTGAAGTGACCCTGAGCAGAAGAAATGTGTCAAACGAGTTTAAAATTTTAAACAAATAAAAATGCTGTAACTTGAATATTGAACATGTATTTTTATGAAAACAATGCGTAGGATCCTAATTATCTAATTATCTATCGATCGAATTACACTGTCACAGTAAATATTCATTGAATTATTGGTAATGAGGTATAGACTTATTCTGGTTTCTGACTATGATTAAACATGCACCTTGTGAGCGCAGAATATCTCGTGCTTATGATTCATAAAGTAAATATACACTCCGACGGCAACAACAACTTCAAACCTTCAAAAAGACAGATACACTTCTTCTCCTCACACAAAAACACCTGCACCCCTTTTTGCACTGGGTCAAACACATCTTGAATATCTTGGACAACATGCACACCCGCAACCAGGCTGACATGATGACACAGGAGTCCCCACACACACACACACACACAGACGTGCCTATCAGATGGTACACGGCGACGCCCCGCAGAGCGCCTGTCTGAAATCTGTCTGTCTGAGCGCTACCCAGCAGCGGCCTGTCTGTCTAGTGTCTGGCCAAGGTTTGAGTTGGAGTCTGGCCCTGACAGCCTTTAGCGGAAAGGGGACAGGATACTGTTCACACACACACACGCACACACACACACTCACACACTCACACACGGTGCTGTGGAAAACAGGGAAGGAAAGGTGGAATGTGTAGAAAGTGAGATTGAGGGAAGGAGGACAGGTTGCTGGGGGGGAAAGAAGTGACTTAAGAGGAGGGGAAGAGGCCCGAAAAGGTGATACTGCAAAAATGTGTGTGTTAACATCCAGTCGCGCCACCATCTTTAAGTCTAGCATTTAAAATCCTCCTCCAACCTGCTGAGTGAGACTGTGTCTATGAAAGTGGATCCAACAGGTCACTTGGAGCTTGTTTATTTGTAAGTTATTTTATTTTCCCCAGTTCTCTGATTGAGCTTTTTTTTTACAATTTTTTTAGTCAATATTTTTGCACTTCCTCTGTTGGTCACAGAGAATAAGTCATTTAAAGATGTCATTTTGCACAAAAAGCTGTGTTTGTTAGATTTTGAGGTGTGACAGTTTTCATTAGCAGAGGACAGCATACGCTCGTTATCTGAAACTAGTCTGTCACTTATTTGATGATGATTTCCTGTTTTAGAAAGATGTTTATTCAACAATTTGATCATTTGGTGCAGTTCTTCTATTGTGATCAAAGAGGCGTGTGTATTATTTTGTCCACCTTGTTCTATGAATGGATATAGACTACATGTCGACGTTCATCGCGATTCTTACTGCATATTCAAACCTAGCAAACTATGACTACTGGACTTACTGAACTATCTCGGCCTTTCCAAGTGCCAACTGACATAACTTGACATCGTCCCGGTAACCTCATTAACCAGATATGTTATAAATAAATGGGATCGCCATAGGCAACACATGTTCTCCACCTATGTAAGTGGCTAATTAAAGCCTAATTTTAGGTTTGATGATTGCTGCAGTGTTTGTCTTAGCGACTGTTGCTGATGTTTTATGGCAGATGTTGTTAATAAAAGTTTGACTCACGCGCAGCGATCCAAATGTGGATCAAGTGGCTGTAAAAACAGAGCTCCCGCTTCCTGTTTTCCCAGCCGAGGCTTCCTGTTTTTGTTTGTCCAATCACTGCGTCCTCTGGCAGTAACTATTTGTTCGGCGCATCCAATCAGAGTGCAGCTTTCAGCCCTCATCCTGTGTTTGTTTGTCCCCTCAGAACACAACAGACAGCTCATCGAACTCCTCCCAAAAACTGGAGAGCTCCCTGCAGCCGCTCGAGTCCTCGCCCCTTCCGCAGAGACATAAGTGCGTGCTGGGACATCGCCACGACCTCCACGACCCCTACAGGCTCTCAGACCACTACTTCTTGGACCAGGTGAGACAGAGAGCGTTTGGTCATATCACACAGCAATGCAAAGTTCAGTTTGCAAAGTGACATCACTTTCTGGTTCTTAAAATCAGACGAAACCATTGCAAAAGTTTTTTTTAGCTCTTTATTTACACTGAAGACTTTTCTGAAACTGTTGTTGTTCTCCTTGTGTTTCCCTTCAGCCGCTGTCTCAGCTTCCCCGTCACGTCACCTTCCAGGAGGACGAGGAAATCGTCCGAATCAACCCCCGGGAGCGCAGCTGGGAGCGAACCACCGAGCGCCACCATGGACGCCCGTCGGATCGATCCTGGCTTACGGGCTACGAGGACTACCGCCACGCCACAGTGCGTGACAAGTTTATCCAAATGGACGACACTGAGTCCTACGTCCACTTTGCCAAGACGGAGGCGCAGAAGCACGACTACACTTATCCGCTGGCACCGGCCTTGTCGCCCTCAGACTCTGACCCCGCCCTCGGACCCTTGGTTGGTAAGGGCCACGGCGGGTCGAACCGCCAAGGCTTCTCTGTGGTCTCTTCACAGCCCCACTCCTTCCTCCCGAGCTCCCCGTCAAGCAACGGCGGGAAGGGGGGGAAGGAGGACGGGGCGGAGCGCGCTCAGTGCGAGCACTGCGGCGAGGCCTTTTACATCTCCGACAACCAGAGAGGGCGGTGCCAGGACGCGCCGGACCCCGTGCGGGCATGCATCCGGCGGGTCAGCTGCATGTGGCTTGCAGACACGATGCTCTACCACTGCATGTCCGACCCAGAGGGGGACTACTCGGACCCCTGCTCCTGCGACGGGGGCGAGGGCAGCGGGGGAGGCCGGCTGGGCTCGCGCTGGTTGGCCCTGCTCGGCCTGTCGCTGGTGGCGCCCTGCCTCTGCCTCTACCCGCCGCTCCACGCCTGCCACCGGGCGGGGCTCAGGTGCGGCTGCTGCGGTGGCCGACACAAGGCCATGAGCTGAGCAGGAAACAGCAACAAAAAAAACCTAAACCCAACGCAAGCACAGGGAAAGGGAAGGATGGGGAAATGCACAAAAAGGGGGACAAGTGGTCATGGCTGCTCGCTCTCCTGCCTTGGTTTCTCTGGGTTTCTCTACAAATTCCAGACACTGAAATAAGCCAAAAAAAAAACAGTTGGTGCATTTTCTGAACGGCCTGGGAAGATAAGCTCCCCCTTACGGCAGACAGTTCTCTCACCTCTCCACGTGGCCATTTTACGCTCTGTTTCTAGTGAGAGAGCACTCTTTTTCAGGGGGCCTTTTTTTTTTATAGCTGACCTATACGTCATGTATCACATATGCAGGTACTTTATACTTTGTACACTGACTCGGCGTCAAAGAACTTGAATTGTTTCTTTGTTCTAATTTTTTTCCCTCTCCTTTTGTGATGTACGCGTGGCCATTTTGTTTTATATTCAATTCCAATATCGGGCCCGCTCAGCTCAACTCCAGCTACAAGAGAAATCAGACACTACACCTCTTTGCGTGTGAGCGTGTGTGTGAGTGTGTGTTAGTGTGTGTGTGTGTGTGGATGGTACATGTGCATGCTTACAATGTGCGCCGAGGCCTTTTGTTGTCTGTACTGCAGCTTATAATGAAGCTCGTGTATATAGTCCACATAGCTCTCCGCCATCACCATCTTCTTTGTTCGCTGGAACAAAACGTGGTACTCATCTTAATCGTCTTCTAATATCCCAAAGATTTTGTGTTTTTATCCTATTTATTTTCTCACTGAATTGATCTACCAGCAAAAAAACAAAAAACAAAAAAAGGGCGTGCTGGGTTTGCGATCTGCTCACTGAACGAGACGGTGCTTTGAGTCATGCTGCGATGTCCGAGCATTCGTCTCCCTGCTCCTTTCTCGTTATGCCAAACAGAGCCTAAACTATCACCTAAACCAGGAACCAACCCAGTCCCAGAATAATACCAGTTTTTTTTTATTTAGGTAATGCACTCGAAGCGGCGTGAGATTTAAAGGCTCTGACGTTCTCAGCTTCTGCAGAAAGTCGATCCGCAGCCCGTGTAAAAAAAAATCAATCAGTTACCGTTAAAGTTGGTGCCCGTTATGCCTTAAAACGTGGAGTGTCGCTCCACCTCGTCCCTCCGAAGATGTCTGCTATAAAGCGTGAGCACAGGTCAGAGCTCGAAGCAATCTTTCACCACATCTCCTTTAAAAAAAATAAAAAAAACTCGGTCTAAAACTATTTTTGTAATGAAGAGCAACTCATTAAAAAGGGTTATCAAGTGTGCAAACTGAGGTCTCCGGTTTGCTTGCGATGCACAATCAGCTCCCCTCTTTAAGCCCCGCCCTCCAACGCTGCCTGCCAGTCATGTGTGAAACCAACGGCGATCAAATCCAAACGTTCAAAACTATTTAAAGCATCCGATACTGTTCTCTTTTTACTAGTGAAAATTAGTATCTCTCTCTTTTTCTTTCTTTTTTTTTTTTTTTTGCCAAACACACACAATTATGAATGACTTTTGACATGCACAGTGCCACTCCAGCATCCTATGGGGTCTTATTTTACTTATTTATAAAAAGATAAGCCTATATGTCAAAGGAATACTCTTATTTCTTTTCTTGCCAAGAGTTAGATGAGGAGGTCGATACCACTGTCGTGTCTGCACGTGAACTACGGAGCTAACCTCGAGGTGGTTGGCTGAGCTTAGAATAAACTCTGGAAACAGGTAAATCCAGCTCGGCTCTGTCCGAAGGCAGCACCTCTAAAGCTCACTGACTATCACACTATATCTGATCTTTTTTTTTAATCCATGTAAAAGCCAAAGTGGAAAAAAGGATGCGTTGTCATGTGTCGGGACTATTTCTTGGAGCGGATGCAGCGACTTCCTGGAATCAAAGTGCAGCTCACGTGGTTAGAGATTATTCAAACGAGATACAAATGAGATGTGAGGTGTTAATCAGTGAGCTGCGGAGGTGTTTTATTTTCTTTTTACATTTCCACCTTCGGACCGTGCCCGGTTTAGCTGTTTTCCAGTCTTTGACACTGAGCTGATTGGCTGCTTGTCGGACTGTCGAGTACTTCCCCAAAATGTCACAGCTTCCTCTGCAGCCAAAAACGTTCTTTTGCAAATGGGAGATTAACAACCTACTGAAACGACATTCAGATATGACTGGAGGGCGCTGCTCTTCTGTATGACAGCATTTTTTTTCCTCCATGTAAAATTTGGTCCATCATCACACCTTAAAAAAAAATCAAATGTTCGTCAAACGTTGAAGTGAGACAGAAATGGTTAACGTCTGTTCATTCAGGGTGTGTCGATGCACAGACTCTGGCATTGGAGGAAAAAAATTCAAACGCTCTCCTTACCCTCCTGCGTGTCGCCCAGCGTTTTAGGCGACGCCACAGTTGGCGAATCTCGCCCTCGCACTGACAGCACAACACTAAACCGACAGCCGCCTGGGTGCTTTAACGCTTCTTCATCTAAGCCCGGTCGATGGCAGCATTGGGGATGTGACCGGGAACACAATAAGCTTTTAAAAATAAAAAAAATGGAGGAAAAAAAAGCAGGACATCAGCGGGGTCCCACTGGGAAAAGAACGGGAGTCCAAAAAAACAGCTGAAGTTCTGAAAACAAAACATCCATCCCTGATTGTTTTGCCAAGGAAATGTCACTTACTGTAGTGGAAATGCAGAATGCCTGAGGATGTCCTCTTTCCTTCTCTGGTTGTGTCTGTTTCACACATCCTGTCCTGTGTACCAATATGTACGTCCTTGGTGTGTGTGTATGAGTATATGAGTGTGTGTGTGTTTATCCCACATCCCTTTCCCCTCTCCTGCTCCTTGATCCAAAGCTACTGGGATCAGATGAATATGCCATCGCACGCCAACACCTATCCACTATGATGTGATAAAGCAGGGGACAGGGCCAATCAGATTGGAAAGAGTGTGTGTGTTAAATCTCGTTTCTCCGTCTCGTCTGGTGTTTGAGTGTGTTCTCACATGTCAGAGCCATTTACAAGTGCCTGAACGCATCCTCTTTATCTCCTCGTGTATTTGAATCGAAAAATTAAAGAAACGACTCCCTGTAATGAATTAGACCCATTTTTTTACGCTTAGTATTTTTACCTCTGTAAAAAAAAGAGCAAAAATTATATTATATATATCAAGTGTATGTTGTACATTTTTATTTCTATTTTTTTTTTTTTTAAATAACTGTTTCTAACATGTACGATGGATGTAGCTCTTGCTTTCGAGAAGGAACAGGAAGTACTTTGTAGATACCGAAGGGTGGTCAGGTCTGTGAGAAAACTAAAGTGAAATGTGTGTCTTACCTTCCGCCTCCAATAAAATGAGAGAAAAACAGTGAAACCGCACGTGAGTCTGCTGCTTAATTTTGCTTTCGGATTGAAGGTTCCTCCTCCTGAATATCTGCTGTAACAAACCGCCCACTTAGGTAATGCATTTCATCACATTTCAGCTCGTTAGAGGAACAAAGTGAGTCACAGGGTTACTGTAAATGGACAAGACTAATAAATAAAATAATGATTAAAAATAATGAATCATAAAAAAGGAATTTACTGGGAAAGGCTCTGTAAAGCTGCACTAACCAAATTTTTGAGAAAATCTAAAAAGAAAAATGTGAATGAACGTTTGTTTCCATCCACTGCTGTTATGTGATTATTTGGAGATAAAGAGCTGTTGGAGCCACTTCTCCAGCTGAGTGTCATCATCCTGTTGCAGAAGAAGACAGTGTGATAAGATGTCCAACCAGGTAGACCACATGATGGAAATGTGTTGGTTTTATCTGCTGTGATGTGATGTTTTGTTTCCATTGCACTTTGTGGTTTTCAGCTTTTATAGATGGACCAATTTTTCCACCTTTGCCAAGTGTAAAAATATTTTTGCTTTTTTTTTTTCTTTACATTTTCTGCATGTCCACTGGATTTTTTTCAATGCGCTTAAAAACACATGGATGGAAACTCACCTAATGATGATGCTGACATTCACCATCTCAGCTGAGCCTTTTAGCATCATTAAACAAACACAAAGTACAGCTCAAAACTAAAGTTAAACATCACTTCCTGCAGCAGAGCACGTCTAAGGCCCGTCGTTTGAAGTGTAATGAATTGTCTATTTGGTCTCTAAAATGATTTATAGAAAGTATGTTTGAACAAGTAGGAACTCAAACAATTCAACAGACACTTTAAAGGTTTTAAAAACTTCTCCAGTTTGGCGCACAAAAACTCAGAAAGCACAAAGAAAATGACTCCGGCCTCGCACACCCTGTTTCACTCTCCTCAAGATGTCTTTCCCCTGCTGCCTCCCTCCTCGGCGGGAACATGTGATAGCCATCGAGAACGTCGAGCTGTTTCACTCAGGATGTCTCTGGAAAAGCATGTGGGCGATAATGATGGAGCGCGAGAGAGAGAGGGAGGGAGGGAGCGAGAGAAGAGAAGAAAAAGAAGGTCCCCGAGGGCTTTTGGGGGCCTGCTAAGCAGCTCAGCGGCTGCAAACAGCATCACAGTCCACATGTGCAAACATTTAAGATATCTGCTCGTGTAATGGGGTCAGCGTGGCCCCTCTCAGGGTGCACAAAGCGCCAGCACTCGCTTTCCAATGAAGTTTACAGGAATGGGTGGCTTGTCCCGCGCTAATACTGCGGCCTCGTGTCAAAAAGGTCCAAAAGAGGTCGAATTTTGAAGTTTCTCCGCCTCACGACTTCGATATTGTCCTACGTTTGAGCATTACTTTAGCCGGCCATGTTTCTCCGTCGGGTCTAACTTGCCTCACAAAATCACTGAGCAGAGACGTCGCAGAAGAAATCTTGCGAGTAGCCAGATAATTGTTGCCTGACTGAGTTCGAACCCTGCACCTGAGATAAAGGCCGCTGAGGAAAACCTCTCTCTACTCCCACCCTGTGGAAGACACTCAGGCTGATAAGGGTTTGAGAAAAAGTGACTTCAAAACCCAGTTGTGTTTATCTCGGTGATACAAGTACAGGAAAGTACTGTGAGCCTCCAAAAATGTTAATCACAAGTAAAATGTTCCTAAGCAAGAGGAGTCACAGTACTGATACTGATGAATGTTTCAGATCAGATCACTCATACTAATGTGTGATACTATATTACTAAAATAAAAGAGATTTAAAATGAAACTAAAATGGGTAAATTAATCAGAAAGTCTATTTTTATGTAATATTGGTTGGAAGTTTATATTCTTTAGAAAATTATTTCAAAAAATGAGAAAACAATCACACCAAAAGGTCAGTTTAGTAGCTTTTCTAGAGCAGGTGGAGTTGAAGAAGCACTTTGGCCTAAAAGCTGAGGTTTAACATCAAGTCATGATTGAAGTGCTTCGTCTAAAATGTCTAAAATTCTCCGTGCAGTCGAGCTGACTTCATGCTTTTTGCTGATCGTCATGAAGATTTGTCATCATTAAGATTTTTACCTGAAGAGAGATAAAATGATTTGACTTATCTGATATCGAATGAGTTAAAAGTACATATTTTCCCTCTGAAGGTAACATGGAAAGTCCCTTAAAACCTCTCCAGAGTTTATTTCAGGGACCGTCCTCGGTTACTTCCCACCTCCGCTGCAGCTCGGTGATGCCTGATGTTTGTTCGGGGACGAGGAAACTTCAAACGGCGCTTCGGAGGTAACAGTTCAGGGTTAAGAGGGAAGTGGCAAGAGTCGAGGGATTAAAATGGAACAAGGCCGGAAGAGTCTGGGTGAGATCTTTATTTCAGGCACGGAAAGAGAGCCTCTTCCTCTGGTGGCGCCAGTCCTCTGCCACTGTTCCATTTCCTCTTCCTCCTTCTGGTCTGTCCAGAGCTCTCCTCCTCCTCTTCCTCCTCCTCCTCCTCCTCCTCTTCCTCCTGCTTTGCAACCAGGCCCCCGTCACCTTCACACCTCCATCCTCAGCCCATCTTATCTCACCTTCAGCTCCGTGCAAAAGAAAAGTTGAACTCATTAGTTGATAAACTGAGCAGCAGAAAACACGGACAGAAGATTTTACTGCAGCTATTGTGATTATTAATAAATAAGTCATTTTTCAAGCGGAAAATGTCAGATTTGAGGATTCCAGATCCTCAAATGTGAGATTTTTCTGCTTTTCCTCATCTTACATGATAATAAACTGAACGTATTTGGCATTTGGACTGTTGATCATACAAAATGAGACAAATGCAAATTGTGATTTTGCATTTTTCACTGTTGCTGCAGGCTACAAAAGACAAAACTTTCAATATTATAAGTAGACCTGACTAAAAAATGTACCCGATTTTTCAAACCTGTATCTTCAGTATGAGATGCAGATTTTTTTGGGAGATTGATTAATCCAGTTTGGTATCGAGATTTTCAGAGTAAAAGCCTAAACTTCTACTAAACTTCTCTTCATCGCAGTTTGGAAATATGCAGCTGCACGTGTGTTTTAGTATTATACAATCACAATTTTCAACCACTTACACGACTAGTTGATAGATGATAGTAAATGTTAAAACATAGCGTACGTTAACAGTCAGAGAAGAGTCAGCGTGCTCAGAAAACCTCAATAATGTCTGTTAAAATGGGGGGATCCATCTCAGTCATGATACCAGACCAAGTAAGGCTTCAGGAGCAAAGTACCTTTATTGTTTATGAGTGCAACTATTTGTTTGTAAGAGGAGGAATGTGTTATTTCTTCTTTTAAAAGTGAGATAGTCCCACTTTTAAAACCTAAACATGAGCGGGAAATACTAAAAAACAGCCTTCAGAGCACTTCTGTGTGGTTTATGATTTTTCTGTTTATCATATCTGATGTTTTTCCTTTTTTTTCTTTTTTTGAATCAATTTGTTCCTTTCAGCTCAAAGATGACTCACAACCTGAGCTGACTGGCTGCATGTCAACAAGCAGAACATGTCGTTACAGGCTCTGAATGATATTTCATAACTATTTCTGACTGACAAAAACAAACCAAACTGATTCAGGTCCTCTAACCAGCTTCATTTGGACCTTTCAGCTGCATCTGATGGTTTTTAGCGGTACACAGTGTTTGCAGTGCAGATGTGGAGATGGATCGCAGAGCTCAGCGGACGTCTCATGTGGAGTTTTCTTAAATTATTTTCAAGGTTAAGAATTTTTATGCTTAAAGGTGCTGTAGATGAAACAGCTACTTAGCAAACTCCTCTGATGAAGACCAGTTCAAAAGTGTGCAAAATTTTCCAAGATCAACAATTATAAATGTTCCCGCTTCATCTCCATTGAACAAGAATCACCTGTCTACTCTGCATAACTATTTATTGTTGTAAAAAATAAGAAGTGAATAAAGTGTAATCATAGATCATGTACACAAGATTGTTTTAAAAATAATTGTTTATGCTACAAAACACAGACAGAAAACTATGTTGTAGTGTGAAGTAGTGAAATGACTGATTTTTAGAAGACATAAAAATTTACAGCTTTTCTTTTATTTGCTGTAAACTGGGAATATTAAAAGCTTATTTGTAGCAAACAAACCATCAATTATTTGAGAAATGTCTTGATTATAAGAGACTTATCTGAACTGTAAAATGTGACTGAGCAGGTTTACAAAATTATCTGTTCAGAGTAAAATCCTTCTCTCTGCGCTCGGGACTCACAGCAGTTCCAGATTTTACTCGGGGGTTATTCAAATGACTTTGAAAAAAACAAAAAAAAAAAACAGACTCCAGCTGCATCAAACAAAAAGCTGCCACACAAACATCCTTATAAATCACTTTTCTTTATTTAAATCAGCGTTAGGCAGTTATGCTATGAACAACAAAAGGAAAATAAAAACAGTGACAAAAAGAAAAGACATTAAAACATGAGAGATCCAGTTAACATTAACTGCACTTGGCACTGGATGGAAAGAGGAAAAAAAATATACACATTTATCATACTCAAAATAGAAGTGCCTCCAGTAATCATTAAGTCGACCGTTGGGAGCGAAAGGCTGGAGAACCTGAATGTGGCCTCGACAGCATTTCAACATCCGTAAAATACCGTTTTGTTTTCTATGATTTCTTTTTCGGTTCTGTGCGCCCAGATTCAAAAATCGAATGTCATCGTCGGCCTGCGACTGCCTCCGAGCGTTTGGTGGACCTGAAGGAATACGACGGGCGAGGTGCTGCTACAACTGCTCGCACCCATTCATTCGGCTCGAGATCGACACCGAGGGAAGAGGCAGAGGCGAGGCCGTCCGATGAGGAACAAATAGCATCAACCCACCCACCTCCACTGATACACACACACACACCCCGCCATTGTCTCACCACCCGCAAACCCCAAAGTACCATCACACACCCGACGTCAAGCTCAGGGGCTTTTCCTTTGTGTGTATCCGTCCCTTTATAAATCAACCATCAATTCTTCATAAAAACGTGGAGGAACTTCTGTTACCACAATACACTCCATTTACAATGGTAGTAGTGCACAGCAAAAAAAAAAAAAAAAAAAGTCAATGGAAGAAGAAGAAAAAAAAGCAGAGATAGAAATGAAACTCTTACATCCAACAAAAAAAGGAAAAGCAAAACAAAAAGTAATCCCTCTCCCAGAAAAGAAAAGTCATGATATCATTTATAAAAACCGACATAAAAATGTGATCAGTTCCCGCTCACCTGGAACAGATGCTGAAAGCGGCCCGTGGCTGTTTGTGGTGGACCCTGATTGTGATATTACAGACACTTACGAGTTGCTTAGAAACTTTGCATCAATTGATCCCCTCCGGAGGATTAAATCGAGGGAGGAGACTTTCTGAAACGCTCGCCGCGGAGTGGCTGGTGGGTTTTATCTATTTAATTTGCACCTATGTGCAGGTAAACGTGGAGATCTAACGCTCCCCGCCGCGGTTTTAACCTTCTGCACCAGCACTCGGTGAAACAGCGGGGCGACGTTAACCCTTCGATTCGTAGTTTTAAGTGAAGGAGGGGTTTTCGGAGTGAATCTGCGATGATGGGACTGGTTCTCGGGGCTTTGCGAGGAAAAGTGTGAGCCAATCCCCAACCAGGAGAGAAGAGAGGCAGAGAGGAGGAGCGAGGAGGTGACGGCTCGATTCCCTCTGATGTTTGACGAGTATCAAGAGCCGAGAGAGAGGAGAAGAAGGATAAATAGATATATACTCTGCAATGTGGGCGAGGGGGAAATATGTAAATGCCAAGTATGTGTGTGTGTGTATGTGTGTGTGTATTTGTGTATACGTGTGTGTGTGTGGTCTGTCCGTCCAGTGCTTTATCTGACGGTGACTCCGAGTTTTTCCAGCACGCGGACTCCCTTCTCCTGGTACTCCTCCCGGGTCAGCCAGAAGTTGTCCTTGTCCTTCATGATGTCGGCCAGCACGGCTCCGCCCAGGAACACCATGTGCTTTCGCCTGGGAGGATCCTCGATCCGGATCTTAAATTTCTACAAGACAAAAGAGACACATGTAAGAAGCTGTCACGTGTCGTCATGTCGTTTTTTTTCCTCTCAACTCGAACGTGATAAAGATCTTCATGTTTTTCTAATCAGTGTGAACGTTATTTTGCACGGTTTCAGTAAAAAGAAAATCAATCAGTCAAAATTCGATCCAGAGGATTAAACTTAGAGTTCATAGAGTTCAAGGTAAGATCCTTTATGAACACACACACACAAACACAAACAGACCAGTTTTTTGCAACCGTCATCATTTCTGCGCCCCCGGCAGCCTGGCTCAACCTTAAACCTGCGCGAACATCAGTGAAACAGCACTGGAATAAAACAGCTGGAGGGACTAATATTTGGAGACACATGACAGAAAAGTGATATTGATAATGGATGAATAACATGAAGATGAGGAAGTAGAAATTGTGCAAATGTTAGCACATGGAATAATACTGGCGTTTATTTGCAGGTTTTTTAAGTTGCTTGATGAATGCAAATCTAACACTCATTCTCCTTACAGCTCTGTTTTGGTCTCCACCAGCAAAGCTTAGGGCCGGGAGAGCGAGCCAAAGCAGTATTTTTAAAATTAACTTAAAGATAAACGCTCTGAAAAGCAGAGGTTACGAATGAAACATTTCACATTAAACAACATTTGATTCTTCGTTAATCTTAAAACATTAATCGGTGCAGCTTTACATTGATACTCAAATCAAAATTTTCTTAATAGGCGGCTTCAGTTCATGACAGTCTGGAGACAGAAGTATGAAAATATCAATACAGACTTCTCAAACCACTCCTGACACTTCTTTGCTCTCGGTCTGAATGCTCGGTATGTCCCAAACACTCATATTTTCACCAAATAGGGCGAAAGCTGTCGCTTCTGTTTGTTGCTCACACGGCGAGCTGTATAAACGCAGTCGCAAGCAACAAACAAGCGGCTACAAGGTGCGAGCTGCAAATGGACGAATGTATTTTGAGTGTTTGGAAGAGCAGGCGAAGTACTTTGAATAGCACAGAACTGAAATATGCGACAGGAATTGTTACATCGGATGCTTCTTTTCCCTCTCTGTGACAAGAATTTATGAAAGAGAGCAGACTAAAAACTTTTTAGGAGTAATCTTCCAAGTATTTCGTCTAAAAATGTTTGGAGATTTATCAAAAAAAAGACTTAATCTGTCTTGTTACAGATTTCACACATCTGATGTTCCTTTCATGAAAGATATACATGAAAAACTACATATACAGACGTCCGTTCCTAACAGAGATAAACAGTGTAAGAAAAGTGAAGCATTTGTGGGCAGGCGAGTTTCTTCTAAACTGATGAGTCATCTGTAGACTTTTGTTTACAAAATAGCTCTGTGTAAAATCATCTGAGTCTTCGGGATGCTGCAGTGGAAATGTAACGTAGTGATAGTTTTTCCAAAACAAATATTTATCGCTGGGAAGTGAAGCCCTCGTGTGTTGTTATTAAAGCTCCCTGTTTAAATTAAATGAGCGTCCGCTGACCTCTGGCACCACCCGGTGGCGGTTTGTGTAAACTGCACCAGTCTGAGACATCATGATTAACTTTGTTCTTAAAGGCTACAGACATGTTTAAAACAGACAGTTAAAGCAGTAACTGCATATATTTTGATGTGTTTTATTTATTCTCCTGTGAGCCGAGGGTTTTACCTCATCAGGACAAAGGAGATACTGTCAGCTGTCACCGTTTACACAACGACTCAAATGTGGTTGTTGTACCTTTCTGGCACTTTACAGCTTTCTCAAATGTTGGAAACTCCGCCCAGGCCAACTTAAACAAACCCCCAAAAAATCAGCTGGAAAGACTAATTCACACTAACTGAGAGGTCTGGAGGAGCAAAACCAGACTTTAGCTCATCTGAATGTTCAATGAATGTTTTTTTTTTTTTTTTACTTTTTATTGGCCGCAGAGAAACTGACACAGATCGAGTTCTAATTTTAAAGCTGTTTTCAGAGTCACAGTGAAACCGTGAACCGCATCTGAGTGGTTTTAGCTCTGAGTCCTTCCGCAGCGCTCGTCGCAAAGCCGACAGTTTAATTCTAGAAGAGGCGTTGAGGGCTCGATCTCTCACCGAAAGCTTGTCCACGTCTCCCTTGAGCACACGTTCCAGGTAGAGCTGCTTCAGTTCCCTCTCCAGCCGAGAGGGCAGGCCGGGGTACATGGTGGATCCTCCTGATAGCACGATGTGTTTGTAGAACTCAGGCCTGATGATGAAAACACACAAAAAGTGAGAACAGGAAGGTTTTCAGTTATCCAAATGGGCGTATTTCTTCATTTTAAGTCCACAATTTTTTTTTCAAGATTTTGCATAAATAAAGATGTAATGTGTTTCTTAATGTACATTTTCTCTTTTACATACCAAAGGATACATTTTCATACTTTCCATACAGCGAGATATATTTAGCCTGATGTCTTAAAACCCTCTATTGCGTCAGTCGGAGCTCAGCTGGGCAGACACCACCATTTTGCATATCTGTGTGTGTGTGTGTGTGTGTTAACGCTGTGCGAGAGCGGAAACACTCTCTGTACATATGTATGAATTTATTTGCTTATCTTTATCAACAGTACTTCCGCTGGCCTCACCTGGTGTCTATGTCGGCCGCCTGGATGGTGTTGAAGAGGAGCTCGGCCACTCCGACACCCTCCACGTTGATGAGGTGGGGCTGGAAAAGAGCCTCGGGGGCCTCAAACCGCTCTCCTCCCACCTTGATCACACGACCATCTGGCAGCTGGAGATGTGTGGGAGTGTTGAGATGAAAAGAGAAAGAAAAAAGAAAATATGACACCACTGAAGAGGTAGGATTTAATGTATGACTCAACAGAGAGTCATAAATCCTGAATGCAAGAATCGGGAATGATACCGTTCAATGGTTGTTTGCCATGTATGAAAGGAAGTCATAACTTCTCAATAAACCTTTTTAAAAGAAAGATTTATACGTGTTTACTTCAGCTAGAGAATAAAACACGTCCAGTTAAAACGCAGAGAGTGTGGGCTCCAAACTGAGTAGAGTGAATGTGTGTGTGACTATAAAAAGGCTTCATTCAGCCGAGGGCAGTGGGAGGAAGCGGAGCCCAGCCACCGCCGCAAAGTGGCTGCACAGGAAATGATGTAACGCGCAGTTCAGGGCCCTTCGGCCACAGTTACATTGCCCTCCTTGTTTCGGCACACTCGTGCGCGCAAAACGATACTTACACATACATGTTCACACACCTACACACACAAAGTCGCCTACGCTAACCCAAACACTCAATGGTCAGTGAGCTCGGAGACACAACATGTGCTCGGTAAGGCGTGCAGGAACACAGACTTCGGGACCTGCGTTTAGATTCTGCGGTTCCCTCTGCGGGGAAAAAGAGCCCTGGAAAGAAAAGCAAGCGCGGTGGAGGAGCGCTGCACCCCCATATGTTTGAGTCCCAGAGAAAACAGTTAGTCAGCAGCACTGCCCCGTCCGGAGCAGCCAGCGACAGGCATGTGGTAGTCTACTTAGCCCGGTGCAGGAGCAGATTTAGTTACCCCATTAGTTTTGATTACTTAAAAAAACTGCCACTTTTGAACAACAAATCCTTTGGGAGGGATCCTTTCTGCAGGACTATTTTTAGGCAGAAATGTGAAGCTTGAGGGCATAAAAAGAACTTGTTTTGTATTTTTAAAAAAAGTAAAAACAAAAAGGAGAATCCCCGGAGAGCTAGAAATGTTTATATTTTATGTGAAAGCAGCCAACCTAAAAAAATACTGCTGCTTAATGAGTCTAACAAAAAGTAAAGTCAGTAACTGCACATGTAAATCACAAAAATGAAAATGTTCTTTGTCCTCTTTATCTTCACAGTTAATCTGATCTTTCTTGAGCTCATGTTAGGTCTTTCCTCTATTTCTTTAATAAGAGATTTTCTTTTTTATTATCATTTTACAGGAGGTTTATTAGGTATGTAAAAGAAAGAAATGTCAGGAGCTTATTTAGTTTTCTACCATTTCCTCTTTATTTGGGTCTTTATTTAAATGTCTGAACGGTTTATTATGAGTTTCTGTTTTTTTAATCAAATTCCCTTTTTCCCTCTTTGATGCCAACTGAGTGAATAATGCACAAAATGTCCATGTGAGGGCAGCAACTGGTTTATAAGGCTGGCTTCAACCTGAAAACTGCCTGCCCACATGAAGAAATGAGAACCACTAACAGGTAGAAAATCTCCATTTCATCTGCAGGGATGAAAAACAGAGTGACACACACCAACAACCTGAATACCGACATATTAAATCTACTTATCTGTGTAAGTTTTATAATGTTAAAATGAAAATCATACCGTGTATGACTCCACCAGCACGGTGGTCTCCAGCGCCAGCTTCTGCTCCTGCTCAATGTTGTAGCCCACGTAGCACAGCTTCTCCTTCATCATGCGCACCGTCTCAAAGTCTGCCGAGTGGTTGAAGGCGTAACCCCTCAACAACAACAACTGCATCCAGAGATGGAGAGAGAGGACAAGGAGATCAGGAAGAAGGCCAGAGGTGAGAGAGCGTTCATCTTTAGAGTGACTTTAAACAAGAACTAGTAATGCTGCGTCTTCTCAAAATGTAAACTCGGTTATTTTCTTTTGCAGAAAAGATGCCAGTTCCTCCTCCTTAAAGCGCAACAAGACTCTGCTAAACAATTCTGGATTACGTTTATGACACATTTTAGGAAAATCCAACATCTTTGTTACCTTAAACATTATTGGAAATATGAATTTGGCATCCAGTTTTGAAAGTTGAATGATTCTGGTGAGCTTTATTATCTAGTATCCATCATTTGAAGAGGAACAAGATTTTTAAATCAGTCAAAATGACACATTCAAACAGCACGTACGTCGACAAACTACCTTGTTTGAACTGCTAGTGTTTGTTGTGCTCTTTGTTACTGTCATGACTGTCTGGATACCTTGATGAGGTAGCGGGTGATGTCCCTGCCTGCAATGTCCAAGCGTCTTGTCAGGTGGGGAAGGCTGAAGCCCTCGTACACGGGACAGATGTGTGTCACACCGTCACCCGAGTCCACCACCACACCAGTCAGAAGGCCTAAAACAAACACACACACAAACACGGACACACCACAGTTAATAATCTACAGTTCTACCGAACTAGGTGTGTTTGTGTCTGACTTTTATCCAGTGTGTGCAAGGCTACTGCCTTGTTGGCTGGGCAAACACACAAAACCAGGAGTGATAACACATCTACTGCAACAATTAACTGCTAATACCAGCTCACAAGTTGGAAATAAACTCAGACACAAAATGGTAGAAAAGTCCAGAGACAGCTGAGAGTTTCAGAGTTCACCTGATCCTGATTGAAGCACCAAACATGTGGGCTTTAACACATCAGAATACATTTATTGATACCAGATAATGTCAGTATTTTGTTTTTTTAACTGTAACATCGTGAAGTGATGTTCATGTGACTGTCTAGACTCTCTGGCACAAAGAAAACTATATCTGGTTTTTGTAGACCTATAAAACAAATCTTTGCCCTAGCTGTGCACAAATATTTGACAAAGGTGTGGCAATAAATTACTGCAATGGCAGAATATTCCCATAATAAAAATAAAAAAAATCTCCTGCCTCCGAACTACTCATAATTTACCACCTACAACACAGATATAAAGCTGGTATCTGGTTTCTAATTTGAAGCTGAGAGGTTTGGAAGACCTGTGAAAACTGTACAAGTCAATAGGAAAATCTTAATGTGTCTTTTGGATGCAACTTCCAACGCAGGCATGCATGCGTATCTTATTACCTTGAGCATACAGCGTCAGCACAGCTTGAATAGCAATGTAGACTCCTGAAAACTGGTAATTCTCAAACATCACCTGCAGGAGAAACACCAGACAGTGAGTGCATTATACAGTTCACCTAGCAACACATGCACAGTATTATCTCTGCAGCAGGATGCAGCAGAGACACATAATGAAACCATTTCACAGAAGATTAACACAAGTAGAACTTCTGCAATGCCTTAAAATACAGTTCTCTTCACAGTGGTTAAAAAAAAATCCTAAAAAAGTTAGTTAGTTATCTCTGCGGCTGACTGTGTTTCTCCTAACGGACTTAATGGTAGCAGTTTTCAAAAAACGATTGTAAGAGTTCAAGCCAACTATTGCTCCACCCATTAAAGATCTGTACATTAAAGACATTGTAGACTTTTAATGGTGTATTATAATTAGGTTAATTATGTTTAAATGATGTAAGAAAGACATAACAGTGAGCGTTTACCACTGATAGTGTGAGTATTTTGATTAACTGGGTACAGAGTAAAAGAGCACAACGTGAAATCCACCAGCGACGTGGAGCAGAAAAGAAAATGCATATTCATTGATTTACCAGTTTCCTCTTTTTTTTCCTCCCCTCACACAACCACAGTTGCTTTACACACGAATAAATACAAGCATACCTCGATGATTTTTTCACGGTTCTTGGTGGGGTTCATGGGCGGCTCGGTCAGGAGGATCTTGCAGTTGCGGGAGTCGATGTTGAGCTTCTCCGGGCCGAAGGTGTAGTCCCACAGGTGCTTCATGTCATCCCAGTTCCTCACGATGCCGTTCTCCATGGGGTAGTTGACCTCCAGCATGGAGCGCAGCTCGCTGGCCTCATCTCCCACCATCAGGTCCTGCAGGGAGAGGTCAAATGTCAACATGCATAAATATTTAGAAGCTCGGCAGCGTAGCCTTCCTCCTCTGAAACCCAGTTTGGATTGTTCAGTCGCCAAGAGCAGGAATGAGTACTGAGCATTAGTTTAGGGCTCTAAAGTCTGTCATTTTGACTTGCCCCCCCACTGGCCTGCTGGTCTCAGAAAATCAGATCAACTAAGTCTTGTGACAAGTCTGTCAGATGACAATAGATGCAATCATGTTCGCACTCAGAGTAGTTTTTTGCTTAAAACTCAGTTACCCAGCATGCACAACAAGCCATTATTTTCCATGCATCCACACCTGGAAACACTTCTGTTTCCCTCTAGCTACAGTAAACCATTTGTTTTAGCACCATTCAACTAGCTGCATGCAAGGCAGCCTGGCAATGTAAACAACCGCTGGGTTAGCTCAGTGTTAGCCACACAGTCAAGCATCTCACGTTCCATTTGGAGACATCAAAAGCCCACTGAAGGCAGCCATTTTATGGGTTCATCCTGTGTGCTTTGGCATTAGTAAAAGTACCAGTCACAGGCATTGCCTCCATGTGGTCTCAATAAAAAAAAAGTAAAAAGAAAAACAGATGTGCTTCCGTCTGCAGTCTTCAGCTGTCTGCCATGCATGCTCGAGTTTGGACACTTCCTCTGCACTTGTAAAGGTGAAAAAGTCACAAATATTCAGATGTGTGCTTTGACCTGTACATTTCTTGTACAAAATATGTTCGTGGAGTCATTGTAGAAAGGTAAATGGATCTGTGATGCGTATAGATACACAACATTTATCTTTTACAAAGTGCTCTAGCTGCAGCTCGCATTTTAGGTTCTTCTTGAACCTGCTGAAAATTGTTGTGATTATTTCAGCCCTTAAATAGCAGCAGGACTGAGGAGGAGGGGTGTAACTGTCAGGATGCAGCAGCAGATCAGAGGCTCTGAAAATGGAATCGGTCCAAAATCTCTTTTAGCACTCCATCGATAACAGCTGGCCTCTGATTCATCACAGCCTTTCCTGCAACTCTTCCAGCTTGGAGAGAGGAGTGCATTAACGTAAAGGGCTGTACATCCATCTAATCTCCCTGACAACGCTCAAACTGGTTGGGATGTAGAATAAGAGAATCAATGTGTGAGTAAAAAAAAAACCAAAACAAAAAGAAAAAAAATGAGAGAAAACACACCGGATGAAAAAAAAAACAACAAAAAGAGAGCTTAATTTTCGATCAACACATGACACGACTCTCTGGAGCAGGCAGGAACAGGAGGCACACACCAACCTGAACTTACCATCTTCTGGGCATTCTACTTCATCGTAGGGGAACAAAACATGGAGGGGGAGGAAGGTAGATATAACGACAAAAAAAAGAATAAATAAAAAAGGACAGAACAGGAGAAAGATAGAGAAAGACTTCATGCTAAAATAAAGGGAATCTGTCATTCTCCGCTGCCTCATCATGTCATGAGCATCTATTTAAAGACTTCATGTTTACAGGAATGTGCTGGAGGATCCTTTCTGTTATCTAACAGCTGTCAGGACTGAATTGGGCTGCTAACCTGTTGTGGAGCTCACTTAAAAAATGATACCAGACCTTCTGAGAGTGAAATTAGACAGCTTGTAGTTTCGACATATTAGAAAGTGACCGTGCTCTGTCATGAGCAATTTCATATCTTTGTTTTTCACTTGTTTCCAGATTATATTGTTGTCTTATCTGTGGTTACCTGGTCAGATTTGGCCCTTGAAATTAAGACTTTTTCCAGGATGGTGAAGCGGGCCAGTTCTTACCTTAATCTCAATGTTTCCGACTTTGGCTGTCGAGCGAATGATGGGCCTCCCAACAAGCGCAGGGAAGATGTGCTCTGGGAAGTTGGAGCCTGCATAGCCGCACTTGACAAACTAAAAAGGGAGACACAAGAAAACCAGAGCACAGAGGAAGTGATGAGGAAACACGTTTAAGCACTGATGAGATAAACTGTGCAGCAAAGCAAGACATCACCTTGCTAATAGAAAGGTGATTTAACATTTAGACAGATAAAACAGTAATGTCCGACAAAATGTATGCTTGTGTGTGAATGATCATCAACATAAGTGCTTTAGCAATGTATTCAATGTTTTTAAGGTTGTTCCATATTGTATATGTATTCAGTTGTTAAAATGATTGAGCCTATTTCTGGCCTTAAATCATGAAAAAAATAGCTAAACAAAATCTGTTTAAGTAATGAATTTATACGATGCATATCTATATCAGCAATTAGCCACAGAGACATTCATGAGTGCCGTGCGAACATAAAGTCCAAGCATGTCGAGGTATTTGCTGTCCACCGCACTCAGCTACAAGAGTTGCAAGACCCCAGAAAATCACTGAACTTTAAAGACCAGGACAAGATCGTATCTAGGCTGAACCGTTGCATTGTGATACCTAAAATAGACAAGACTAAAATACGCATTAGTCTCAGATTAAAATACAGATACCATGAGGACATTTTCCTCAGTACTCAGTTCTAATTAACAACTTGTCTCATGTGATGCTGCTAGACAGGTTCAACTCTGCAATGAATTAATGTTAGTTTTAATGTTAAGTAAACGCTTGTTATAGCAACATTATGCATAAATATATAGTGTGTGTGTTTTAGTGTTGCATTTTAGATTCTGCATTTGTACTATTTGTGTCACAACCTCAAACTACGTGACTGCCTGCAGACAAGTAATGCAAAGCAGCTGCAGCTCAGCTTGTTATCTCACAGATCCAGTTCACCTTCTTTAATGGAGGATTGTGAAATTTATCCAGAAACTGAACAATTCACAGCTGTCTTTGTCATTTCTTTTTGCAGCTTGTGCATGAGCTCGTGGATACACAAAGCAAAGTCCGACTGTCAAGATTTAGCAGTGGACTGCGATGTGAAACAGTGTGTATATCAGAGCTTTGAAACTGTGTCTGTGGTTCAGACTTCTCTCACTTCCTCTTGACTTCTTAGTTCAACCCTGACGCTGGCTTGGCACAAGGGAAAAAAAAGTCACATCTCAAAAAAGGCCTTATTAGTCAGTGACATGCTGAGCTAACATCCTCTTTGACTGCTGACAAACTACAGAGAGGAAGTGCCTGCAATCTGAAGAGAGGCAGCCCTACCTGTGTGGAAAGCTCCTGGACATAAACACACATACACTTTAAAGTCTATGTAAGCTGAAAGAGGGGAAAACTGCTTATTTTGTCTCTAACCCAAACCACAGCAGCTTAAAAATCCCCTAAATTCACTTTACAATAGACTAAAAAACATCTATATCGTGACAAAAGGATTATTAAAAGCTGAACTCAACATTACATACCTACAATTCCCTCAATTATGTGTTTAAATAAAGGTCACACTTTTAAAAAAAAGCCTTATTACTCAGTAACATGCTGAGACAACACCCTCTTTTACTGATTCGAAGAGGAAGCCTCACCTTTGTGAGACCTCCTGAACATAAACACAGATCTTTATAGTGAATATGTGTTAAATGCTGAACTGAGCAAAAACGTCTCTTTTTGTCTGCAAACCAAAGCAGCTTTTTACAGAGGACTATTTCGTAATACTTCTTATTACACGCCTACAATTTCCCAAAATATGCTGCTAAAAAAAGCCCTAATACACACAGTGGAGATAAATTTATATAAAAAGAAAGCAAATGCCCCAAATTCACCATTTTAACAAACTCTTAATCCAAGTTATGAGAAAAAAGCTTTACTCAGATATGTGATGTGACAGATATTTAGGATTATTACAAAATACTTTACATTAAACATCTAAAATCTGATAAAATATGTGTTTAAAAGGCCATAAGACATCCAGGGAGAGATATATATGTTAAACCAGCTAGCTATCTTGTGACAGAGGGGATATTATAATCTTTGCAATGCAGATTATGATGATTATTTCGAAATATTTCTCATATAACACCTACAGTTTCCTTAAATATGTTGCTAAAAATGCTCCAATTCAGTCAGAGGATATGTTTAAATAAAATCAAAGCAGTTCAAGGGTGAATGCACGAGTATAATAAGTAAAAGAAAGCATGCAGTGTGTTTTTTGACCAAGGCCCAAAAACCCCAGTGACAGCGGGTTAGGTGACATTTCTATCCGGGAAGTTGCTGCAAGCTTCTGCACAGGAAAACACAAAAAAGGTGGTTCCTCTATTGACCCGACGAAGGCCTGAACAACTTGACATTAATCTAAAAATGTGCAAAAAATCATATGAAGCGATTTTACTCGACAATTAAAGCAAATGCAGGAGAATGAATGTGCAAATCTCGACGCAGCTGCCAGACTGAAACCAGCTGTTCCGTGCTAACAGGCGAGCTAGCTAAGTTAGCTTCACAACAACTAGTCGCAATAATAATTATAATAAGATTTTTATATTTATAGTTATTGTGGGTGAAGTTAGAGCCGTGTGTTTAGTTTTTATCCCGGCTTTTACACCCACTCTATCCGCTGTTTCCCCGTCGGGTCCGTATGAATGAAAATTAGCCGGCTAAGGTAGCAGCTAGCCACCCAGTTAGCGGACAGCCCCACTTCCTGCTTCCGAAAATCGCTCGACATTACCGGCCTGTTTCGAGCCGAGCCGCCGGTTCACCTCCGAGTCCCAGGAGCTGGACTTACCCCGGTCCCGTTGTCGCACACCACCACTTTCCTTCCCTGGCTGTCCATTGTGTAAAAGCCCCGGTTGCCTGCCTGCTGAACCTCCCTCAACTTTCTTCGGCGAGCCGGAAGGAAGACACCGCAGCCCGGCCGAGAGGAGGAAGGGAAGGGCGCTCATCCGGTGAGTGACGGAGCGCCTGCAGGAGCCTGCGAGCTGCACACTGCACCCCAAAAATTAGGTTTTACAGGGGAAAATAATGCATTGACCACGTGTAACCTGTTTAAATGTGTTGATTTGTATCTCCCAAAACCGCCTGGATCTGCAGAGCATGTATTAAATCATTAAATAAATCGTTAAATGACATGTAACACCAGACTCCATCTGAAAAATGATCAATTTTACAAAATCTAAAAAATGCATTGACACTGAAGTGTTATTTATGCTTCCCATCTGGTTTAGTACGTTTATTTAGTTGTTCTAAAACATTCTGGGTCTTGAGAACATAAATAATTCATCAAATAAAGCAATTATGGACAATTAACACCAGACTCCATCTGAAAAATTAGACATTTTACAAAATAAATGCATTGACATTGATGTGTGATTTCTGCTTCCCATCTGGTTCAGTAAGTTTATTTAGTTGTCCTTAAACATTCTGGGTCTTCAGAACATAATTAATTACGTAAATAAAGCAATTAATGGACAATTAACATCAGGGTCCATCTGAAAAATGATCCATTTTGCAAGAGCAAATGATGCATTAACAAACTATAATGTCTGCCTCTCATCTCGTTAAACATGGTCATTTCTAAAGAGCATGTAAACAATGCATTTACTCATTAAACAATGCATTATTAAGCAGTAGATAAGTGCTGCCAGACTCCATCTGAAATAAGTTCAATTTTGCAAATAATGTAATGATATTGAAATGCAAAATCCACTTTGTTTCAGTTTAAAAGTGTTAATTTCTGTCTGGATCTGCAGAGCATGTATTAACTCATTCAATATAGTATTATTAAGCAGTTAATGGAAAAATAACACCAGACTCAATGTGTGAAATGATTAACATTGCAATCACAACTAATATATTGACTGTGCCATTGCAAGAAACAACGTTATATAAGATCCTGGTTTGTCTGCTTATGCAATATAGCTTCATTTCCACATGCTACGTTTAAAAAAGGTTGAATGTCTGACGTCTTCTCATTTGGTTAAATATGTTAATATCTATCCTAGGACAGTCTTGATCTACAGGCTTGTATTAACTAAGTAAAGTAAGCAGTAAATGGGCAGATGATACCAGACTCCACATGTGAAGTGAACAATTTCACAACCACTCATTTTACAGTGACTCATGCCGTTACATGATCCTGGTTGGTCCGTTTATGCAATACACATGATTTTCACATGCAACATGTAAAAGTGCAATGTTCTGTGTCCGAGAACAATCTGGATATAGCTGCAAGACGAAATGAACGGTGACCTTCATCTGGTGATAAATCATTTCTATCCTGATGGAAGGGGTCTCTTCCAGGATGACAATGCCTCCATCCAAAAGGCACGAGGGGTCATTGAATAGTTTGATGAGGATAAAAATTATGTGAATCATATGCTCTGGCCTTCACATCTCCACCCAACTACTGAGACACTTTACGTTGCTTTCTCCTTTAATTAGTCACCTGTTTGTTATTCAGAAATTGTGCAAAGAAATGAAAAGACAAGCATCAAATTTCAGTTGAGGTTTATCTGTCACATATAATCATTACAGAGAATAATCACAGTTAACTGTGAGACCGTTAGCTCTTTCAATTGTGCAATAGAAAATAAAACAGAATAAAAATAATGAATAAAATTAGAAATAAATAATAATGCTAACTATATGTTGAAGTAATTTTGAGTCAAAATCATTAAAAAATACTCTTAGGGCAATAAGGTGAGTGTCACCATTAAGGCTCTTTCTGATTGTCCCAATGCTGGTCTGGTGTATCTGCTGTTAAACAACAATGATACTCAAATAATAAAAAAGGTACTTAAATGTCCAAATGACAACATTTAGAACATTTATATAGCAGTAAACAACTACTTGCTATGTAAAGATTTATACTCTGCCTGTATGCTGCAGTTTAGTGCAACAACTACGGGTCTGAATGTCGAATAAATCACCTTTAAGTGTGTAACTGTACTGAAAACTGAGGGAGAGTATTTGGAAAGTTTGACTTTTTTTACAGACCGTCAGAGCAAAGCAGATGATTTAAGAAATTAAAAGCATGATTAAATTTAGACTCTCACCCAAGTTGTTTTATGTTTATGGGTCCGTTTAAACCAAAGTAAACTTCAACTTTGACTTTTAGAGTAGTAACATTTAGTGCTTTAAAATTAAAATGGCAGAGCTGCTTCTTTGCAGATTATTACACAATGACACTAAAGCATTAGCTGATACATACGATTCATCTAAAGCTTTTGTGAAAGCTCATGAAGAGCTCAATTTTAAATCTAACCAGCAGGTGGAGTATTTTGACCAAAGCAGAATTATCCACTCTGTTTTAGAGTTCACAGTGTCTCCTGTTTCCTTAATGATCTTCACACTAATGGAGTATTTGGATCCTGTGTTAATTGCAGTAAGTGGAAGATTAAACATTCAGTGTAAATGTGTGCAGAGATCACACATCACAGTCTTTGGGTACGAGGACGCTTGGAAACATGAGGACCTTGGCCTGCATGAAGGACAGGTTAGGCAGTCTGGAGATCACCCTGCAGGCCTCTGCACTCAGCTCCTCCTCCTGCTGAGGTCTCCTGACAAAGAGCACGCACACACGGTGAGGATTTAAAAGTTAAGACACACAGAGAAGTTAACGGATGTCACACCTGAGCTGACCTGACTGAGGTGCTGGTTTTCTCTGCAGTGGACATCAGGCGGTTCAGAGTGTCCTCAACATGACTGCTGTCAGTGCTGGTTTCCAGTTTGCTGATGGTCAGCTCGTACAGCTCCCGGTCCACCCCTTCACACGTGAGTGTGCATAAAAACACATCAAACATGTTATAAAAGGGACAAAACACTCAATGAGTGTGAAGAGGACTCACACACCCACAGAATTGCTTCATATTAGTATTTTAACAGTATCATGGTGGAGTGTTTGCTGCTCTGTGACTCTTTATTTTAAGCATAGGTGAAATGTAAGTATTCTCTCTAAAGTATTGTATTTAAGTGCAAAAAAGTATCCAGGTACTTGTATTTTGCTTCAGTATTTCCATTTTATGTTACTTCTGTTCCACCACTCTGAAGCAAATAGTGTACTTTTTACTCACTTTTTTTTACATCTTTAATGTCTAGTTAGTCCAGTGAAAATACTTAATTGATGCAATTTTGAAATTGCATTTTTCAGATAAACTGAAAGACACAGTCATCCTTGATGTGTCAAAAAAATTCTCTTTCTCCTTAAGATAAACAAAACCATTTAAACCCTCCAAGAATCATCTGGAAAATGCATCATCACAAACCATGATGTGGTGCTGTAGATTAAACTACCCAGAGTATATAAAGTAGTTAAAATGAGCTCACACTTAAAATGTATAACGGTAAAATGCAACATACACAAGAATAGAGTGGTAATATTGATTCAGAAACATGAGATATGAAGTAAAACACTGCACAATGTGCACTTTTGATGCATTAATGTATTTTGCTGATAATACTTACATATTTACAGTATTTTCAGTGTGCTATTTGTTCTTGCACTTCAATAAAAGATCCAGATACTTCATCCAGCATTGATTATAACATAAACATCATGAATGACAGTAAATCTTTAATTTCTGCAGTTTAACATGCTGACCTGGAGGAGGACTGTTGCTGCGGCTGCTGCTGCTGCAGGATCTGGTGTCCTCCTCAAAATAATCCAGGTTGAGAGCAGAGCAGCCTGCGCTAACAAGGGGAGACAGTGGCTGAGGGGTGAGGAGGGACGGGGGGGCCTGATTTCTTATTCATAAAAGGAGAATGAGCATCTACTCGTTGTCACTGTTTTCTCCTTTTAGTGAATCGGTGGGGAGATAAAAACAGCCACAGCAAACAAAGGTCAGCAAAGCAATGCAAAGCTGCTTTTTACATCACGATCAAAAGGCGCCTCAGACACGACTCTGCCTGAAACCATTTAACCTTTTAAGAATATTTTATACGCTATTGCTTTATACTTTAAATCATCTTTCAGGTACCTGTCATAACAAATGTTTACTGTCTCGATTACACCACCTTTAAAATTGTGGACTTAGCAGTGTGAAGGTAATTAAACTGTTTTATATCCTTTGTGACAAAATGACACCAAATCTCAGTAGGTTGTGTAGTTGTTTGAATACTCCAACTTTGCATTCAACCAGAGAGAAGTAATGCAGCTTTCAGCGAGAGAGAAACTGAGGAGAAGAGAGGCGAAACTGAGCAGAAAGGATCAACTGATTTATTTCAGTATTTACAAGGATTTCCTACAAGTCCTTATTGCAGTGCATTAAATCTGGATTTGAGCAGAAAAAAATAATAGGTCCAAAGAGAATTTTCCCATTTGAAAAAAAAGGTACTTTTTAGAAAATAATTGCTGGCATAAAGGCACAAATCATTGTGAAACACACTGACTGCAGTTTCAGTAAAATTGCAGAAACACTTTTGATTGATGACGAAATACTGACGAGTGCATTTTGCGTATTTCAAACTGAAGTGCTTTGGACATAAACACTCCTCTATCTTATTCAGCATGCTCATACAGTAAATGCCTCAGTGCACAGGGAGTCAAAGAAAAACCAAAAAAAAAGTCCAAGCAGCATAAAGTGGCAGCAGTAATCATGTTTGGATATGTCGTCATTTTTCTTCTGTTTTAATTGGGAATTTTCTTTATTGTGACAATGCTCCAAACATGTTAACCTAATCACAGAATAAATCAAAGGACAGATTTCATATAACCAAACATACGAAAACAGCAATGAAATTAATAAATAAAAGCACAAACTAATATTTTTCAAACATGAAGTATATATCTTTTAGTATTCTGATCACCTGCACAGAATCTCTGCTGTGATTACTTTACTATTACAGCATTGTTCTGCTATCAATCTGTGTTCTTACTTTACTGGATATCATCAAGCATTTGTCATGTCTGGGTTGTTTGTCTGAACAGGTCAAAAAAAGTAAAATCCAAACTACAACTGAAAAATGGAAACATAAAGTATTTGTTTTTTTTAAACCCATGAGGGTCTAAATGTTAATGTTGTCTTCACCTGTGGACTCAACTTATGTAGATGTAGGTGAAAATACTGGTAAAGTTCAGCAGGAAACAATCAATGCGTCAGCTTGTACGCTACGACACAGACCTAAAAATCAAACAGTGCAGAGTGCTGATCAATCAGCAGCGAAATACCAAATATGGTAGAGACAGTCAAACTCTTCCTTTAGCCTCGAGCAAAATTAAGTTGCCTTTTCTTTGTAGTCTGGTCACTTATCTTCATGTTAAATTTATGCCAGTTTTTCTTTTACTTTTTGTGTTGCCCAAACACAAAGCAGCTAAATGCTCTGTGCAGCAAAGTTTTTTTTGTTTTGTTTTTTTTGCGACATGTTCATTGCAGCAACAAACTATTTTTCCTTTGCTTTGGGATTTAGTTTGATTTCTCTTTCACATTTGTTGTATATAGGTAGGCTCATTTATTAACTAATCATATTTAATTTACCAACGAAAACACTCTACGTGCATTTTTTTATTCACGTTTTATGGTGAATTAGAAGCACACGCTTTCTAATTTTAACACTACTGTACTGAATCTGATACTTATTGAATCAAATTAATACTTATGTTGTTTTCTTCTTTCATTCTCTTTGTTGGTTTCTCTCTCTTTAAGTTTTTAGTGTGTAAATTAACTGAAAGTGGCCATGAAACTCTTTACAAGTTAAAATGAACCAATAAATGTTTACCATCAAAATCTAAAGACTCTTTAGTGTCAAATAAAGCCAAAAACTGGCTGTTGAAATTGAAGTGCGTAGTATAGCCATGCACACTACAGTATTAACACTGGTAGAGTTCAACCTCCACAGCAGCCACCACTAAATTAAATCAAAGTGCTTCTTTGGATCAACACATCCATTAAATGAACAAAGCACATTTTATGATCATGCTGTTCAAACTATCTGATCCTTAGTTCAATCTGCAAATGTGACATTAATTTAGATTTCACCTCTTAGCACAATATCAGTATGTTTTTTTTTTCAGTTGCCTTTACCGAGATCACTTCCCCATAACAGCTGGGACTGATAAATACTGAGATAAATTCTTTGTAAAATGGGGCAGCAGGTAAAGATGAGACACTCAAATAGCTGAAGGAGAAAAGGGAAGCTGGTACGGTGTTTCCCCTGTTATTGTTCTGGAACAACTGTGACTGTTTATCTGCATCTGTCTTACTTTGAGTCCCAGTTTGGGTCTGTTGGGTGTTTCTTCTCTGAAAGTTTGGACAAATCACAATGACCTCAGAAGGGGATTTCACTTAAATCCCCAAAATGTAGTCGTCACCCACTGCTGCTGAATGAATAGAGGGGAAACACAGCGTAAATGAAAAGAAGCAGAACATGCCCTGGAGGAAATGAGGAGGAGTCCAGAGTAAACTCTCAAACGTTTTGGCCTCTTAGTAGAAGCCACGTAAGGGGATGGCTGATACTGTGGTCTACTTCCGGCCCCAGAAGTGAGGAGCTCGGCGAGGGGACGTACCGTCCTGAGAGCTGCTAAGGCCACGGCTGCTCCAGTCCAGCTGTCTGGATGGGAGCGCCTCCTGCAGAGAAAACATTTAAAACTAACAAATCAATCAGTATGTTACTGTAAAGCAAACATAATGGTGTGGTGAATAAAACAAACGTCTGTACAGTTATCTAGTGGGAGCAGTTTGTTATCTAGTCTCTCATTCTTTAATTTAGCAGAGCTGTAATTTACAGTAAAGACTGATTTACCTGCATTGGGTCTGTGGAGGGGTCCGGTCTGTCCCGGGGCCCTGGAGGTGCTTGTGCTGTGACCGCTGTGTGTCCTGCAGGACAGACAGCTGGCACACAGTCTTTGGTGGGCTCTAGCATTCCCTGACAAGCAAAGGAAAAATAAGTCACTGACACTGGTTACAGCGACAGAAAAGTATGATGACTGAAGCTGCTCACGTTACTCCATTACGAATGCTTCTTCCTCCCAATGAGGCAAAATTAAGTTCTTATTTTTTACAGTTGACTCACCAGGCTTGACGCAAAAGCAGGCACAGCAACTGGCTGCTTCTTCATGCCAATGAACACCTGTCAAAACCACAGATACACAAAACAGGCTGAAAATAAAACAGACTTTTATCTTTAGCAACTTACAGTTAATGCACCAGTACAATGAGCTCAAAACTACCAACTGTGACAGTTTATCATTTGGGAGCATCTTATTTCAAAATATTCTGCAAGTTAAATACATTAATTTTACTTTAGACACACGATTAAGGACTCTGCTCTGCTGTAGTTAGTTAGTTGGTTGGGGAAGATGCCATTTGGATCACAGATAAATAGTAGTTTTATCACGTTTTCCCAAACTCACAATGTTCTTTGTGTCCACACCAAGGCACCTGAGCAGAGTCCTGTTTGTACGGGAACCCCCCCACTGAAACTGGAGGCCGACAGCACTGTGGAGGTCCCGAGGTGGCCACCACACCCCCCGCTGAATCCTGGGAAATTGTGAGAAAATAATAATGCAGCGTTTAGGTGTATTCAGAGACAATAAAAAGGGAAACAGAAAGATTTATTTGTGTGTGTTTATGTGATCAAAGCAAGATCGCTGTTTTCAAACTGCCCTAAATGAGTCAAAAACAAATGAGTCACTTATTGACTTGATTTTTCATTCAGACTTTTGTCTGCTGTGCTGGAAAAATCAATAGAGATTGTTTTGTGTCAGTGCACTGGTTCATATGAAAATGTTCATAGTCCATTTTGTTTTTCAGTTCTTTTGGTTATTATTGTCTGTAACATGTTTTTGCTTTAATTTTCAGTTGATGATATTTTTTTTAGCAGGTCCTTTTTTTGATGATCAGTCACGGGCCCAAACGCTGCTCCCACAAACATAAAACTGATGAGCTGGACTGGCTTATCATCATCCTCACCACCGAGATGTGGGACAGAGCTCTGGTCTCTCCTCCTCCTCCTCACTCTCCGGGAGGTGTCCGACATTAAGCAGACCGCCGAGGCTGAGCACCTCCTCCTCGCCCTCCACAGCTGGGACCTCGACCTCCGGAAAGCTGGCAAGGAGAAGCTGCTGGATGCGGCAGGACAAAGACGCCTAACCGGAGAAGAAAGGGAGAGGTTTCACCTATCTTTGAATCAAATGTTCAAAATGCTTGATGAACTTTTAAGCTTCTACTGTTGTCGATTTGTTGCTTGTAAAGCTCTAATAACGTCTGTCTGGGATGTCACAAACAGCTAAACTAAACGACATGAACAGGAAGACATGACAAGTCTTGAAAAACACATTCTCTGAAAACAACTAATGACTTCTGGCTGTCAGACTGAAGTATTCCCTGAGGCTGCTAATTATCATAAAGAGCAACCATAAATGCATTTTTTGGCACCATCTCCCACCTGACAGCTGTTCCTCCTGGAGTCCCCACACCGCCCTGCCCTGTCCTCCCCTTCCTCCCCATCATCAGTCTGCAGGCTGCTGACTTGCTCTCTGAACTGTGTCCAGGTTTTTCCCTCCTCCTGAGCCCTCTGGTCCTTGAACTCCGCCCACGACCCCTCTCCGTCCTCCTGCGTGGGCGCCGAGCAGAAATCTGCAAAGCTGTCACTCGGCGGGAGGTTTCCCAGAATCTGCACCCCTGCATCAGTGGTCTGGTCCCTGTGATGCTGCTCTGAGCCGCAGTCTTTGAAGTCTGCAAACGTGTCTTCTGAATGAGTTCCAGATTGTGACTGGTTGGAGGTAGCACAAGTTTCCTGAGTCGCAGATTGGTCGCTGTGGTGAAAACCATCCTCTGCTTTAGACTGTCTTGGATCTGAGTGACTGTAGTTTCCCAGTTCTTCTCCCTCTTCATCAGTCTGGTCCCCTTGCGAAGCCAAAGATGAAACGTTTGGTTCCAGGTCCAAAGAAGGACCCTCAAATGATGAATCATCACAGAGGGATGTCAGGTCCTCTGAAGCAGACTCATACATGCTGATTGTTTCGGGAACAGCAGAAATGCTCTTTTCTCGCCATTCTTCCATCTCTCCATCCTCCTGCGCCTCTGTGGTTTGTGGAAAACTTAAACTGTCCCTCCTTTCTGGCTGATCAGGCTTGCCCAACTCCTCCTCTGCAGAATGAGGCTCTTCGGATGGAAAACCCAAAGCTGCTGCAGCTTCCTGAGGCTGATGGTGGTCCTGAGATGGTTGCACGAGTGCCGCATCTCGTCTCTCACAGTGCTCGACCTTAGTGCAAACATTTTCTTCCGCCTTATATGCACAATTAGATCTGGGCTCAGAGTCCATAATAACCTCCTGCCTTGCATCGCGGACTTCACTGAGGCTGCTGGAAGAGTTCACTCTGCTGTCCCATTGCTCCGCGCTGCCCAACGGAGAGAAGCCACAGCACCAGGGGTGTGTGGCCTGCTCTGTAAACACAGTGAAATCAGCAAACCCTGTTTCTTCCGTGGGAGAGCAAACGCCCAACGCAGAGGCAATGCGAGTTCCAGATTTGCGGCGTCTCTCGGAGTACCCATTTGTGAGGTGCACGTGTGACTCTGCGTGACAGTCCTGTCCTTCCATGGATATCTGGCTCTTGCTGGGTTGATGGCTGGCTGGTTTTAAGGTGGGAGAAGGCCGTTTGAGGCTGGATGGCGAATCAGCAAAGCCAGGAGGCGAGCGGGGCACCTCGATGGAGAATCCCCCAAAGTCTCCAAACTCGTCCTCCTCTGCCTCCCCGTCGCCATCGTCGTCCAGCGGAGGAGGGGAGGAGGAGTGGAAGGGCATGATGTCTGACTCCATGGCTTCTCCTAAGAAGACCTGAAGGCCTCATGCACCTGAAAAAACACAGGAAGAGGAGCATCATGAAGACCATCTCTGGGAATCAGAGAACAACGTGTATGCTTATGGTACTTAAGGAGAGAAATACTCCTGTCAGAATGAATTTTTACATCTTTCTGAGAGGGATTTCTTGTAATATATCTCTGTTTTTTAGCATCCTCACATTGCTTGCCCATGTTTTGAGGCTTACTTTTAGGGTAAATAATGTACTCACACCAGATTATAATTCAGATTTACTCTCTTGTAACAACTTGTATGCAGCCTCAGTTATGAACCACCTGCCTGTTTCTATAACTAGGTTGGAGATTGCTCTTTTTTAAGCTTTATCTACTGATCTAGTGTATAAAATGTTGGTTTTGATGAAAAACTAGAATATCATAGGAATCATTTTAAAGTCTGGCAAAGGTTAAACTCCTTTGTTTGGAGAGACGTTGGTTGCGAACTGTTAATTTCCTGGTTTATCAATAAGTCGGTGTTGGTTCAGATCCAAGCAGACTATGTTAACAGAGGAACTTACAGACTTGATTGTTCCGCATATCAGGATCACCACAAATCTCACATCCCCTTTTTATACCTCTCAAAAAACCTGGCAAATGTTTACATGCAAATGAGAGAGAACTACCTCTGTTACCCCCCCAACCCTCCAAAAAAACCCTCTCTGGTGCTGGTGCTGATCCTGGAGTGGAAACAGAGGCAAGAGTCAGTAAACTGATACAGGAAACATGATCTGCAGCTTTGTGCAACTTGGATGAACCGAGTCCTCCACCTGCACCTGTTTTAAACCCTCCACATCACCACTGCTCCCTTGTAAGTAACCCAAATCATCAAATCTATTAAATGCACAACAGATTTTTATGATAATTTGTCTTTAAGGGTGATAATAAGGCAAATGCTGACACCTGCCATTTTCTCCAATCCATTAATCCTGCAGACAGGTGTCATTGTGAAGCTGTTTAGTTGTTAATGGCATTTAAAAGCTCATCAAATTGACGATCATTTTGTGTGAAGCTGTCCATTCAATGCTTATTCCCCTCAGTGCATTTTCAAAATAAAACCTGCATCCTTAATCCTGTTACAGCACCAGCAGATGATTAGCTAGCTGCTGTAGCCGGTGTGTAGCTTCACACAGCAAAACGATGACACGCTGTTTAAACGGCGCACACAGCAGGCTAATGATGCTAACAGTGTTTTTAATGTTATTTACCGACACTCGTTCACTTCGTCTCCTCGTCTTCTTCTTGCTGTTGTCGTCTCTCAGTGCCGCAGACTCGCTCTCCATCATCCTCCTGCCTTCATCCTCCATGAGCGGCCAGAGAGGGGGAGAAAAACGAAGAGGGCTCACTACGTTCCATTTCCAAGCGCCGTGATTGACTATTCAACTTTATTATTACGCATCGCGAAGAACAATCGCGGAGTGATTCCTCTTCGTCAAAGAGAATCTTTGCGGTTGTCCGATGTTTACACCTCCTGCAGGACAGACTTCATCCTACATCTTTGTTTTTATTCCACAACTGTTTATTCTGCTGCTTTAGTGTGATTACTATGAGATTTCTTACATCTATATGAAGTGTTAGGAGTGGTGCAGAAGTATTATTAGTGGTAAATATGAAAATATACACACACACTTCAATCATATTTGGCACATTCCTGCACAAACTGCACAGCCATTTGATTTTATACCAATACAATGCACATACTTTGTTATATTTTTATTTTAAACATTTGTATTTTATACTTTTACAATTAACTGATAAGTGTAAAAAACAACTCTTAGTTTTATTTTCTTTCTTTTAAAATCAGTGATTTATGAATTAAGTGTGAATATGCAAACCCTAATATCAAGTTTGAGAGACTGAAACAGCACAATGGAAACACTGTTTGGTTTCTTTACAGTGTTTACAATGTTTATTTGCACTGTGTGAAAATGTGGTTATTTTTATAAGCCAATATAATACAAATATATACGGCATGCAATTTTTCAATGTGCCAGCACAACCACAAGGATTGTTATCCAGACAATATGTAAAATATAAGGCTAAACCTGAGGCACGATAATTTGCTTAAGTGCCCACACGTGTCACATGACAAGAAATGAACCTTAGAATGATTTTTCAACATCATGACACAGTGGACTTTATGTAAAGACAAAATGAAAACCAACTTAGAATTTTATTTTCCTTCTTAACAGAAGTTGAAACTGTAAACTTGAAAAGGCAAAAAAAGGCAAAATGTTTATTATCTGCACTTTGTAAAAAAAAACCAAAATAAAACATTTGCTTCAGTCATGTGCTGAAGCTGTCAAATCAAAACTAGCTCAGCCTAAAATCTGAACTGTATCAACATAAACTAGTGAAAACATTTTCTCATTCTGTTAAATCAACATATATTAACATATCATATAACATATGTATATATATATATATATATATATATATATATATATATATACAACTATACAATTCTTAACAAATATTTAATGTCAACAAAAACTCCCATTTCAAGTTTTTTTCTCCTCCACTTCATGTCCCTGCAGTTTCTCACACATATGTCGTTTCCAGGCTTCGTGAACCTCCATATGCACCTTCAAGTCCAAATCTGAGTAAAATGTTTTGCCGCATGTAAAGCAGCGAAAGGATTTGTCCGTGCCTCTGATTTGCGTGCTTGTGCAGTACATGACGTGCTTGCAACTAGCAAACTTCTTGCCACATTTCTTACAGAAAGTAGGTTGTCTCATGTGAACAATGCGACTACAGTTCTGAGCAAATGTTTCGTCACAGAAATCACAAGTGAAAGGTTTTTCGCCGGAGTGAACTTTTGTGTGCTGAGCGAGCTGGTGCTTGTCATGAAACTCCTTGTTGCACTCAGAGCATTTAACAGCCTTCTCCTTTTTGTGACTCCCATCTGCATTGTCCTTCTCTGCTGTGACGTTGCATTCTTTCTGTATTTTACAAAATTTGAAATGATTGCTTGAGGCAAAACTTTTCCCACATTTCTTACAAAAATATGCTTTTTTCCGAGTGTGCACCCTCATGTGGGCGAGACGACTCGAGTTCTGAGAAAATGTTTTGTCACAGTAATTACAACTAAAAGGTTTTTCACCTGTGTGAATCCGTGTATGTAGAACAAGCTGGTACCTTTGTTCAAACTCCTTGTTGCAGTGTAGGCATTTGAAGGTTTTGTTCATTTTGTGACATTTTTCCATGTGCTTTGTGAGATAAGAGTCCTTCTTAAAACTTTTCCCACAAAATCTGCAACATTTCTGCAAATTTTCTTTCCTCTGAGGCTCTTCCAGCTCCAGGACGACTTCAACACTGTTAGTCTGGAAAGGCGACGTTGACCCGTCACCTTCACTCAATCTGTCGTCGATGCATTCGTTTACGCTCACAGTTACAGCAGAGGATGATGGGAACAGCTCACAGTCAGCGTCCGGTTCTGATTTGGGATGTTTGAATTCAGCGTCACTGGATTCATCAGCCTCCATGTCTGCACTGACACACTGATCCACCTGCTCCTCTTTGACCTGCGGGTGCTCCTGGATTTCTGTTTCCTCTACAGCAGGAGTCTGTTCCTCCTTGATGTCACATTGCTGCAGTGAAGGAAGCAGCTCCTCAGAGGCCGACTGGGTGTCTAAAGCAAAGAGGAGACACATTTGTTTTATTTGATGTGTCTCAATTCTGATCTGCTAACATGGAAGGAACCAGAGTTTAAGACCTATACTGCAACCAGCCACCAGGGGGAGATCCAGATATTTCATTTCATCCATTCATCTGTATCATTATTCATTATTTTTATATACAGTCTACATATTGAACACATATATTTCTACGAGTGCTATTAAGTGGATGATTTTTATGGTTATTACATAGATTAGTCGGATGATTTCCTCCAGCAGCTCAAATCAGAGAGATGCTATCTGTTGCCTAGCGACCACATAGCAACAAAGTAAAAAGCAGCAGCCACTCACCTGCTCTGAACAAAACCAATTGCGGGTTGAACACAGTCAGCTGGTCGAGCTGCCTCTTCAGACTCTGGATTTCTTTCTCGGAGCGGACAGCTTTGTCCTC
>JBAJHX010000033.1:19574963-19632908 GCA_037176925.1 Amniataba percoides
CGGTACCGGAGAGAGTGGAGACTTCAGCCGGACTGCAAGACCCAGAAAGAAGCTGCTGAACAGTTCTGGCGCTCAAACAATAAAACGACGCGCTGACTTCCGTCTTCCGGGGAACGTCATGACGCATGCGACTGACGTACACAAGCTCGGTTTACCGCTAATTCATGTAAACAAAGTGTGAAAATCAACCTGTTGTTTTATTTTCTTTTATTTACAGTCATTATTATTTTATGAACAAAGTATGAACCTGCCAACCTCCAGAAAAAGACTGAGACACTGAAAGGAAATAATATCTGTATTGTTTTAAAATGTGATAATTTTCTGTAACCCAATACGAAACAAATACATACAACACATTATATTGTCTGTCTATATGCTACTGCTGCCGTTATTTTTTAAAAATATATAAAATATATGTATATATTTGCAATATTTCTACACATAGTCATTTATGTTAATGTTATTTGACCTTGTTAAATTGTTGTCCGCGTATAAAATAGTTTGTATCTCCATTACTTGTGCAACTCCCAGAAGTGGGCTACAAGGCTTACCCACCATTCAGGAACAAAAATGACACAAATTAATCTAAAGGACTTGCTGTAAACTGGAATTACTTTGAAACTGGCTTGGCCGAACTCACTCCCACACTGGTCTTTACCATATTGTGCTATAGGCAACAACTCTGAACAGGTTTTGACCTTAGTCAAGCAAACAGCAAATGTCAAAATAAAATAAGAAATGATGTGAAAGAAATGAACTCCTTTTGTGAGGAAATAATACATCAGATTCACATTTCATGTTTTATACATTTATTTTTCAATAAATATACTGTGTCACAAAGACACTTTTGTTCATACCATCTAAAGTTTTTTCTCCTCCACTTCCTGTCCCTGCAGTTTCTCACTGATGTGTCGTTTCCAGGCTTTGTGAACCTCTGTATGCACCTTCAGGTCTGAATCCGTGTGAAAGGTTCTGCCACATGTTGTGCAGCGAAACAACTTGTCCGTGCCTTTGTTTTGTGTCCCAGTGCACAGTTTAAGATGATGGCTGCTGGCAAACCTCTTTCCACATTTCTTACACAGATACGGTTTCTCTCCCGTGTGCTGCCTCATGTGAACAACGCGATTGGAGTTCTGAGTGAATGTTTTCCCACAGAAATCACAACTGAAGGGTTTTTCGCCAGAGTGAACTCTCACATGCAAAACAAGCTGGTGCTTTTGATTAAACTCCTTGTTGCACTGAAAGCATTTAAAAGCCTTCGTCTCTTTGTGACTCCCATCTGCATTGTCCTTCTCTGCTGTGATTTTGCACTCATTCTGCATTTTACAAAATTTGAAATGATTGCTTGTGGCAAAACTTTTCCCACATTTAGCACAAAAGTAGGGTTTCTCTCCAGTGTGCACCCTCATGTGAGCGAGACGACTCGAGTTCTGAACAAAGGTTTTCTCACAGTAATTACACCTGAAGGGTTTTTCACCTGTGTGAATCCGTGTATGCAGAACAAGCTGGTACCTTTGTTCAAACTCTTTGTTGCAGTCCAGACATTTGAAGGCTTTGTGTCCTTTGTGACTCTTTTCTACATGCCTGATGAGAAAAGAGTCTTTCTTAAAATTTTTACCACAAAAACGACAAGACTTCTCTTCCCTCGGAGGCTCTTCCAGCTCCAGGACGACTTCAACGCTGTGACTCTGGCGAGGCGACGATGACCCATAACTTTCACTCCATCTGTCATCCATACACTTATTGGGGGATGGGAACAGCTCACAGTCAGATTTGAGGTGTTTTAATTCATCAACTTTGGATTCATCAGCCTCCATGTCTGCACTGACACACTGATCCACCTGCTCCTCTTTGACCTGCGGGTGCTCCTGGATCTCTGTTTCCTCCACAGCAGGAGTCTGTTCCTCCTTGATGTCACATTGCTGCAGTGAAGGAAGCAGCTCCTCAAAGGCCGGCTGGGTGTCTAAAGGACAATGGAGACATTTAACTTACACAAGCATGATGTGGACACTTGAAACTTCCAGCACAGAAACACTTAAAATTAACTGTAAAGAAGTAGGAGGCATCTGTCAGGTCTCCAGCATTTACCTAAAAACGATGAAAAATGGCTTTTGGTGAGAAAAGCCGTACTTATTCATCATGTCTTACCTTCATAGCAGAGAGAATTCAATGTCCTGTTGCGTTTGGAATCCTGTTGAAAAAAATAATAAATGTGTATTAAAGGGTGCAGACAAGACTAAACTTTTATTTGTAGACTATTGACAAATAAAATGAATGAGTTCCAAAACACTAAAAAAACAAAACAAAACATATGTACTATTGTAACTGATGCAACTGTAATTTGGGATTAGATGATCAGACCTTCTTAGAGCCAGTTTAAACAAATTATGCACAGACTAATAATAACTATCAATAAAAGAAATTCTAATCCTAATATCTGATCTTTATAACACGTGAGTCCAATGTAAATATCTGCTCTTTTGTGCAGCATGTGATGAATATTTGTGCTGCTTGTGATGAAGATTTGTGCATCATGTGATGAAGATTTGTGCAGCTTGTGATGAAGATTTGTATTGAATGTGATGAATATTTGTGCAGCTTGTGATGAAGATTTGTGTTGAATGTGATGAATATTTGTGCAGCATGTGATCCTCACTCACCTTCACGCAGGATGAGGCGTTCACGGTCGGGACGGCGGTGGGAATCAGAAAACGATGCATCGTTTCGGCCCTGTGCTGCCCGTTAACCGAGTAATCCTCCGGTGCGAAATGCTGAGAGCAGACGATGCATCTCCTCAGCTCGTCCAGAGGAGTGTTCGGGTCCATGCTGAGGGCCGAGAGCCATAGTTTGAGCCTCCCGGGGTCCCTGACGGGGAGGCGGTGAAACGACAGGGCGGCTCCGGGTTTGGTTTTATTTCTGCACCACTTCACAGCGCAGGAGTGAGGCATGCTGACACACACACACCCTCATCTTACAGCAGACACCGTGTGTGTTTGTGTCTCAGCTGAAATTTGTCAACACAGCTGACGACTTCCGGGTCATGTGACCTGCTGCGGCGTCTACTTCCGTGCTCCACATGCGCAAATAAAAAAAGTAGTTCCTCACTGTTACCATGAAATAAAACAAAAAACATGCTGGTGGTTATTGTCTTTAAGCTTTTACGGCAAAATATGTTGGGTTTTTTTTTCTTAACACAATATATGTAAAATTATTTTCTTCTCACTGTTATTATACATTTTTGCTCAATTGTACATCCATAATGTAAATGTGATGAAGGGACATCTCACATTTATGTCTTATAAAAAAGAAATTGACCTTTAAATTACGAAAATTTTATGTCATGTATATTTTCTTATGTTAATCTGACATGTTTATGTTGTATGTATTTATGTACTTATTGATGTTTCTCTTTTTTATTTACCATTTTATTAGTATATTTACTTGTGTATCTCTCCTAAGTTACTTATTCTTTATTTGTATCATTGTATTAAGATAATTTCCATTTAAAAATGCTGAATGCTAAAGTGACAAGGAAATTTTCAAATAATAATGGATATCATTCAGCTTCTAGTACCCTGGTGTCCAAATCCCAAAGGGCCTGACCTGTACACTGACTCTGCAGTGAGGAAAGCAAAATAAAGGCACTTGAGGAAATCCTGGATATCCATGCAAATACTAAGACTTCTACTTCTGCACCATCAGAAGCATCCTGATGTGGATCAGCACAGTCTGGTACAGGACTGAAAACCCCTACGAAGGGTTGGTTATTCATCTGAACATATCATAGGCGGTGCTCTTCCCTGCATAAAGGACATTTACGCCAGGTGGAGTAAGAAAAAGGACCAGAGAATAATTAAGGAAAGCAACAACCCAGATAACAGCCTATAATAGAAGACAGAAGAAGAAAAAAGATTGCCTTCTGAACTGTCTAGGAATTGCCCCAGGACTATTTTTTCTAGCTTTATTATTCAAACTTAGCATGATGTACATTTTACTATAATTATAGCCAGTATGATTATACAAGACAAATAAAGGAAACTGAACTTGAACTCAGCAGCAGCCTGACAGGAGGCTTCTTGGCTGTTATGAGCTCATGTATTTCCTCTTCTTTATTTACATGAACAGCAGCAGCAGCAGACAGTTGGCAGGTACTTCTGTTTCAATACGAAGCTGTTTCTCACAGTTGGAGGAAACGGCCTCCGGCGTCTCTCTGAGCTCCACTTCTTCCTCTTTGATCTGCTGGAACAGCCCATCTCGGCTCGGCAGCGGCTTCGTGTTGGGATCCCTCTTCTGCCAAGAGGGGTGTGTGGGGAGACACACATCTCTTCTGAGACTTCAGGGGGCATCTGTTAAACATGAAAGAACATTTACTGACTCAGATTTGTGATTTATTCAAGCTCAGCAAGAGAATTTTTTCCTTTCTGTCTCCCTCCTGTCAGACATTCTTCATCTTCTAACGTGTTCTTCCTTTGGTTGGAAATGTTTAAAGTACATTTTTCAAAGCCTAAACTTTTGACTTCTGAAGCACTGATGTTTGGAAATGATCTGTTTTTCTATAACGATATGGAGACGTTTCCTGTCTGGATATGAGACTTTTCTTCTTCTTTGTGGCGTTCAGGGACTGTTGGAAGAACAAAGTAAACCGAATTCAGAGTTCATCATCAGTCATCATCTTCATCTGTTCCTTCCTCTTCCTTCTCATCATCATCACATTCACCTCACCATTACTGTATATTTATGTTGTGTGAAATGTCTTCTTATGTGCAGCATGTTAAACACATCAATGCTGGAGAATCACTGCCTCCTACAGGCTTAATATGAAATGGGCAATTCAGAAAAAAGGATGTGGACTCAAACTGTAAGCTTTTATTTTAACATGTCATAAGAATCATTCAACCTTACTATCTCTAAATCTATGAATAAATAAAATGTGATGTGAGCAGCCACCAACATTTTCACTCGTGATTCATTTATTTGGGTAATACACTCAGGAAAACCTGACACACACATTTTATTCCTCATCTGGGTGAATATTTGTTGTTTTCAGAGACACACTGAGCACAAGAAGAATTCTAAGATGAGAAGTTTATTGGTTTGCAAAGTAGCTGTTTTTACAAAAGCATGAGGAGGAAATAAAACGTTTTGAAGGGGCCTGACATGATGGCAGCGTGTACCGTCTTCATCTAAACTCTGGTCCAGTGCACATTCTCAACGAGACACGAAATCAGGGTCGTCTCAGGATATTTTGGGAACTTGCATTGTGAACACAAGCGCTCCTGTGTCTTTTTTTTTTTTTTCGTGGAGCAGATTTCTGTGGCGAGCGGAAAGCTGCTCAGCTGAAAAGCTGCAGATCAAACGGCCAACAGGGAGCGCCAACACGATGCCTGGTAACATGAAAGACTTTCACAAGATGAAAGTCACAACAGCAAACATCCTGGAGATCCTCAGACTTGGTACGTCCCCGGAAAACACACAAAATCAACCTAGAATCTTTGATCCAATACTTGTTTCACACATTTCAAGTACAATATGTAATATCTGTAGAGCCCAGAACCAAAAGAAACACTTTCATCATATTAAAAAACTTGTCAAGATGCCTTCATATAAACAGCAAAAAAAAAAAAAAAAAAAAAAGTTACCATTACAGTAGGTATGACGTTACCACACACAACCCTGCTGGTTACACGGCAATAAATAGAAATGATAACATGATTGTACAACCACACAATACATTAGCAACAGGTCAGCCTACTTCTACTCAGAGGACACTTCATACTGGAAATGGACATTATGATGTAGCCGACAACAGTCATGTAGGTTTTTTAGCACTTTTTAGGATTCATTGTGAGTATTATACTTGTCCTGGGTGGAGGGGAAAATGTTGATTTAGATACTTCATCTTCTCGCTTTGTGCATCCTAATGTCAACGTCAGCAGTGTTCAATGAGAATTTGGTTTAGTCCTAAACTGGAGTCTTTATAAATACTATGCTATAAAAAGGTAAACAGGCTAAAGGAAAGTAAAATGCAATCACACGGGGAAATCTGCCCTTGAAACACACCTGATACAGCAGATGGAACAAATGAAAGAGCATGCTTGAGTGGAGCAAAAACTGGCAATATAACACCTCCATCTTTCATGTGTGCAAAATGCCAGGTACTAGCTTACATGCAAAACAAAATGCAACTCAGCTCGGTATTCCTCGTGTGAAAAAAGGAGGCCACGTTCATAAATATGTACATCCAAAGTCCAAAAGCAGGGAAACATACAGACCTGGGTCAAACAAGCCGCCCTTCGTTTTTTAACCGAGGGAAGGAACGACGGTCTATTTCACCTTTTTCAACGCGAAGGATTTATTAGTTACCTGGGTATTTATCATCAGATTACAATCAGGAGGAGAATAACATTCAGTCTTTCAGTTGTTTTTTTTAAAGGGTTGAAGAACAATGAAAATAATAGTCGAGAGGAATTATTATTTCTCAGGATTGTTCTTCAAATGACACGGGATCATTAGGAGATCACGAACCGGGGCTTGTTGTATTTAACACCACATTTCAGAAATAAACACAATTTATGTTGAGTTTTCTAAGCGCGTATGTACTTTTTTTTTTACTGGAATACTATAAAGTTGTGACACCATACACCTTTGTCTGTTCTTTTTTAAAGTGCACCAGTACCAAACAAGTAAGCCCAAGTACCACCATCTTATCGTGTACCTGCACTGCACCCAGCCGTGCAGAAAACCTGTGCTCGTACAAATCTGGAAAAACCCACAACTGTCCCCCCCCCCCAAAAAAAGATTAGCTAATGCAGCGTTAAACTGCGCCGTGTTTAGTAAAACACACAGCTCAGCCTGCATGCACACACACTCACACACACAGAAAAGCTCCCTGGTTCGAGCCCTTTAATTCAGGAAGTCTTGAATTGTTCGCCTCCCTCCCCCATAATTCCTACTGCTGCCAGCTCGGCTCCACACGCGCCAGCTGAGGAGCCAAAAACGTGAAGCTGTGCTGCACTTTAACACATTTTTGTTCCCACATCCATGAGTTATGGTCATGTTTCTCACACGGCGGATACTAACATTACGAATGGACCAGTAAATAGAAAGAACACAAAAAAACAGTATCCAAAAAACACACCCTGTCAACACAGTTACACATTATTTGTACACATTTGTTCTGTTGTAACACTGGAGTAAAAATGATGCATCGCACTGGCTCACATCCCCTCAAACTACACCTCCCACTGACCCCTCATTCCAAACTCATTTCCTGTTTGTGTCTGAAGTAAACCAGCGCCTGCAAAGTGAAAACCAGAAACTGAGGAAGACCCTGTCTGACCGGCCCGGAGGAAACAAGCCGGCCTCGAAGCAGCGACCTTATTGCTACACGAAAGGAGATAATAAACGCTCAGTGCACGCATGCATGGAGAGGAGCGGGCCTCTGTGTTTTGATGAGTGCTGCACAGAGCTGCGGCCTGCTGTGCACACACAGTAATGAGATGTTAAACAAAGAGGTTTCCTCAAAGTACGCTCAGAAATCTAAAAGGAAGCTTCGTTAGTGCGAGCGTCAATTACAGGGAGCCCCACGGTGAAGTCGGAGCAACTGCTCTGCACAGATGTCGTGTCACGGCAGCAAACGGTGACGGGGAAAACCTCCACTAGCATGCTGAGATGTCAATATGTCAAAATCGTGAAAGGTACTTCAGTGCAGCCATGTGTAACTTGCTCTTTGCTGTGTTGAGCTGCTCAAACTGTGAATGTAACCATCACACAGAATTAAGAGCAAGAGTTTGATATGAAGTGTAACTTTTGTCTCCAAAGATGAGAAAAGCGTCTCTAACCTCGCTCTTTTGGGTAGTTATGAAAGGTTTATAGAGTTGTAAATAATGACTTTATTCATGGTTTATAAATGTTACTAATGTTTTAAAGTCATTGAAAGGAAAAATCACTTTGATTGAATGACAGTCTTTGTCTTTTTAGCTTTTCCCGCTGACCACATTGACAACTCAAAACTTTTTAATAAAGTGAGAAAGTCAAGAGCCTTTATTAAAGATTATTAACATGCAGAACTGATGGTTTACTGACACTAATCACTGCACTGTTAATAAATACAGAGGAAACAATTCTTTTTATTCTGCTCTATAAGCACATTAGTAATTATTCATTAATAAAGCCATGAGTTACATCTTATAAACCCTTAATTACAGTATAAAGTAGTAGCCAGAAATATGAGTACTGTACTTGTTCATCTGATACTGTAGTAGGTGTGAACGAAGCACCTTACCACACAATACTTTAAAGACTATGAGGTTTACTTTGAAGATAACCTCTACTATTACTATCGCTGTGTATTTATTATAACTTCCTTTCCGCCTCAGTGAAAGGGGAAAAAAAAAAAAAACAAGACATCCTGTGTAGACTTAAACAATTGTGGAGACAAAACCACACGATGCAATTAAGACACGGCTGTATTTGTAAGACTCATAAAAATCTGCTGGCTGCATTAAACAAAGACGTAACTGCCTCCGTGTGGACGAGACGCCGACGTGGAATGATTCAGGAAACACTTTTAAAAAAAGTCAGAAAACACCTTAAACAAACAGACTGGAAATTAACTATAACAGCACCGGCCATACCATCAGAAAACTGTGACAATAAGTAATAGTTTTGTGCATCACTATATCTTCTATGCTACTATAGAAACATGAACACTATACATTCAAAATACCATCAGGATCAGATCCTGCTTCCCAACAACTGACTGACAAATGTCGAATGTGACTGAAGGTTTGAGTTTAGTCTGCGCTCGCCCGACGCCTGCTCACTAAAACAGCGCCGTTTCTTCTAAATACGTACTGAAGTGAGTGTTTTTTATGAGAATACGTTGCATATTGTTTTAGTGTATAATTCAGATGAGATTTGCGTGGAAACAACATCAACTGTGAGTGTTACAGCAGAGTGCAATTTTCAAACTCACTTAAAAAGCAATTCCTCCACTTTCCTCGCCCGCCAAGAGTAAACAGAGATAATTCTACTTCCTGTTTGCTTCAGAGGACTTGTTGTATGCTGGAAAACGGCTGCGGTCGCTAAAATGAGTGCAAACCACCAACACGTGCAGTGAACAGCATGGGACTCGTTCTAAAACATCTTGTCATGATATAATCCTCATTTTTGGGTATTTAGGTCGGTGAGACTGCAGCGTGTTACCATGACAACCGGGATAAACCCAAGGGAGGGCAGGGGAGTGCCTACGGAGTTGGAGGTGCATCAGCACAGCGGAAACAGGGCGCGACGCCGAGCTCTGTTGTGAACAGAAGATTGAGTTTTAGCAGAGAACAGCGACAGAGTCTGAAAGCGTCAAACTATCTGAAACATTTTGCTTTAAAACTGTTTTTTTTACATGATATGAAAATGATGTTTCTGCATCTTTAGTCAAGGCTCAGGTTGAATATCGTAACACTGCTCAGGTCCAATACTGCAGAACTTTGCAGCACATTTCACACTGTTGCTGGATGAAAATCTTTTGCAAACTATGCTTTGCTTTTCAGCCTGATCAACATGCAAGTTTCCAGTTTATCCAAAATGTTTTGGGAGATTTTAAATGCCCTCAAGTTGCAGATTTAAACGATTAAATCCATCCACAGATTTGGAGATTTTCACTTGTAAGCAACAGTTGGTGTTCATGCTGCTAAGTGCCAGATATTTTTCCTGAGTAACTGTTTTCTGAGTTGCTTTTCCACCCTTGAACGTGCTGCACACCTGCCCCTATCCCTGCATCCCTAAAGGGTCCAACATAAAAAATGAATGTGCTATTAATAAAACCGTGAGATCCCTGATCTGACTAAACTGGGCTACAAAGAGAAAAAAACCCTGAAAAACAGAACAAACACATTCACCCTCAAAACATCGTCATATCTGATCCCGGTTAAACAGAAAGGAATGAAAAGAAGTGGAGGAAATGTAGCAGAGGAGCTCTAACTTGTCACAGCCGGAGCCTTTTTCCAGTCGCTTCGCTGCTGAGGTGTTGCACGACGAGTGATGGATGGTGACGTAACGGGCGCATGTGTGTTTCGTGGTCATCTGTGATCGAGTCCTTGCGTCACACACGACTTGCAGAGCAGGGAGGGCGGGAAGTTAACCGAGCTTGGTGATCTGTAGATCTCCTTGTATCCGTACTGTGTCGATAGAGGGCAAAGATTTTACTTTGTGATAAAAGTCAAAGAGCTGGTGTCCGTCCACGAATATCCGGAACCTCTGGTGCTCGCAGTGGATCTCAATCTGCGGGGAGGGAAGAAAAGATGGAGGGAAAGACGGGGAAAAAAACAGAGAGGAGGAGGAAAAGAGAAGATCAGATGACACAAATCATCCATAATGCAAGTTGTGATTAAGTAAAGTACATTTACAATTTATAACCAAGAAAAGTTTGACATTTTGGGAAAAATACTTATTGATTATCTTGCAGAGAGTTAGATGAGAAGTCTGTACAGTAAATATGACTCTACAGCCAGGAGATGGTCATCTTAGCTTAGCAGAAAGACTGGAAAGACAGAAACAGCTATCCAGGCGCTGCCAACAAGTGATGAAATCCATCTATCGGCATCTTTGATGCTCACAATTTAACAGGTTAGATCCTGTTTGTTGAATTTGTGCAAAAGCCATCGTGTGAAAACGACAAAGCAAATAGGCTGTTAGCTGGCACCTTATTCTACAAAACACTATTGCTTCAACTTTATCATCTTTCTCCTTAAGCACGTATTCAAAAATTCAATTCAAATTCATATTAATCAACTACTGTCCACACACTCTTTTATATTTCATTACTCCATTTTCCATTCATGGTTAGCCTCAGAAACAGAAATGGATTGACACAGACATTATTTATCCAGACCATAACTAGTGAAAATAAATATACTCCAACAACTCCTAAAAAGTAAATTTGCTTCCTTATATGGTTGAGACATCAGCAAATACTTGCTTATTTACACATCCAGCAGACGGGGAGCGACATGTTTCAGGCCATCTGGCAAATTTAAGTCCAATCTTCACTCTCTTTTGGCCTCTAAGAACTTTGAATGAAAACTATCTGGCTCTTTGGCTGCTAAATCTTCATTTTGTCAGCTGTTTGGTGAGCAGGTAGTTCACAGCAGGTTTTTAGAGGTCAGTCACTAAAAACACACTCTGATGCGATCAAAAAGCTTCACCTTTCACACTGCACGGGCATTTTACAATACTGTCAAAGACATTCATTAGTGCAGCTTTAACTGAATACATGAACATGTTTTATAGGTTTGATGTGAAGTGTGTTCATTTCATAGTAAAGTAGGTTATAAAATATTCATCAAGAGCAAATCAAAATCTGGACGAACGCTTTCAGAAACTTTGATAAATGAGCTAAAAGTGACGCCTCTTTGCTTACAAGCCCAAAGTTGCTTGTCGTTGCACAGCCTGAACCTCGGCAAACCAAACACCAAAGTGCAGCAGAGCAAACAGCTCTCAGTGTGGCTTGGACCAACAAAAACAAACTTGTAGGTGTGATCCAACTTCCTGGGGCAGACTGTTTCGCTGAACTCAGTCACAGAAAAGCAGCCGTCCTGCTCCGAAACCACAGCTCATCATGTGTCTGTCCACATGCCTCCGAATTCATGAGGCGGTTTGTCGGGAGCAATCTGCATGACAGCCTTAATCTGCAGCCTCCAGCTTCTGACAGAGTCACGGCAGTGCTGACCTGCTCGGTCACGCTCCGACCACAAACAATGACACTTTATCAGGGAGCTGACATTACATAAGCAGATGCAGGGATCGCTATAAATAAGCCGCAGCTGGTGGCTGTTGTGTCTTCAGTGGTTTTGGTGTATTATGCACCCTTTAAAAGAAATTTAGGAGTGAACTTATAACGTTTTCGGTTGACTTTGCTTGTTAAAAGCTGGTTAGTCACTTTAGATTGAGATGCATCATTGTATGTTTTTAAGTTGAGCGCCATATGTTTTATTCATGAGCACATTCAGAGTTATTAGAGCGGAATATTACAGAGCTGACAAGTCCTCAGGTCTTATGAGAGTTACTCATCATGCATATGTGCCGCTACCGCTGTCCAACCCCCCCCCCTACCTCATCAGACGTACGAACAGCTGATGCTGCCTCTGATGCAGTTAACAGGCCGCCGCACAGGATATTCTGTATTCTGTATGCCTGTATTTACATTACATGGATAAAACATAGTGTGGAAAACATTTCCTGTCTGCCTCTCATTTCGACAGGAGGAACATTTGCTGTTTGTATTTAATCTGTTTGTGATTATTTCTCTTGCAGCTGACTGATCATTTGTCTGATAAAGAATTTAACACATTCACATTATTGAACTGCAGCTGGTAAAAGTAAACTATTTTAACAGTTTCTGCATGTTTTAAGTGTTTATGTCTATCATTTAGTTATTGAGTAATCGATATTGTTTAAGCTATCATGTTTTGGAAAATGGTGAAAAAAAATAAAGCCAGAGGAAACTTCTATATAAGGTTTGTTTTGACAGACTCCAAGTTTCAGTGTTGTACAGAGCGAAACGTACGTGGGTGGTTTCTGGAATTTAGTTTGTGAGATTTTATCACATTTTCTCATGTTGACTCAAACTACATGAAATTAAAACATTTAAAGAAGTAAAAGAACACTGTGGAAAAAACAATCTGTAAATGTTTGAGCATTCTTGTTTTTAAAAAATACAACAATTACTCTCTGTAATTAAAAATCACACTAATTCCTGCAGTTGTTTAACTGCGGAGGAGCTTCTGAAAACCAACAATGTGAGAATCACGCCCACTTCACACAGAGACTGTCCGGAGGTGTGACAGCAAGAAGGGTTTTCATTTTAAACTCAACACAAATGCAGCACTGAGAGCGGCTCTGAGGAAAGACTCGTTCTGTCTGAGCACCAAACGCCGCTCTTATGACATCCTGGTTAGACGAAACATCAAAAGGCCTGAGGTCTTAATGGACGATTTTCCATTCAAATTTATTTAAAATCGACGGGTTTCTCTGTCCTTCCTTGTTTGGTGATTGGTTCTATTTGGTATGATAACATCTCACTTCATTTCCAATTGATATGGAGGTGTGACACCCTCAAATCTGTTGAAAGATCTGATCATGCTGTGCTTTCCTCTGGTTCAAAGACACTAGACACAAAGACACTACTTCAACAGTAGCCACTGCAAACACTTTCACGCTGAACCAAACGAACACAAACGCGCCTGCTGAGAAGATTCACCTTGTTTTGAGCTAGCTTAGATAATACATTGTCACCAGGGACTCCTGTTTTAAGGCCGTGTCTGCAGAGCCAAACCACAGATTATAAACAAATTATAGAAATAATGGCCAGGCAGAAGATCCAGGCTAACTGTGATCATCATATCTGTGAAAACTGGTCTGAATCGGGTCAAAGGAGAAAGATGCCAGAAGGAGAGCATCCTGCAGGCCTACATAAAAGCCCACATGTCCAACAAGAACTAATAAAGAGCCTGCAAACAGGGAGCACCGCGGTCATCTGGCCTGTGAACTTGGCAAATATGAAGAGGGATGTTTTTACCCTAAAAGGCTGGTCGGGGATGAAGGGGAAGTAGGAGGTGGACGCCTCCTCGCCCATCCACTTCCCAGAGACGCGGGCGCTGCGCAGAAACTGGCGGTCGGTGAAGCGGGCGGTGAGTTTCAGGGCCACGTCGTACGGGGGCTCCTCCTTCTCTGAGTCGCGGCCGCAGGTCAGGCTCACGTCAAAGCTGAAGGGGGGAGGAAACGAGGGATTGGGGGGTCAGACGGGCAGCATATGAGCCCGATAACTAATCTGGGATAAGTCATGATGCATAATTCTGCTGCTGCTGTGTAAGACCAAACCAATTGTGTGTTAATTATGTATAATCCCCCCTCCCACCATTCCTCCTCTGCAGCTGTGCTGTTTACACAAACCCTCTTTGTGTGTGTGTGTGTGTGTGTGTGTGTGCGTGTAGATGATCACCATAACCAACTGGAAACAGCCCGTCAGCCGGGACATTCACATGAACTCTGGCATGGAAACAGTGCCAGCAGCAGCCTCTGAACATGGTGAGGTCATTCAGGCTTCTTCCAACTTTACACACAAGTTTCCATGCAGGCTGAGGACACACCCAAATGAGTCTACTCCACTACCTCTTCTTTTTCCCCCTTTTTTTCCTGCTTTCACCCCCCACCCCTCCCTGCTGGTGAGGAAACGCCCTGTCTCTGCATACTTAAGAAGCCACCATTCTCTCTGTGGGGCTGCCCACGCTCTGCCTGGTGTGTCATGAGTGGCTGTGCAAGTCTGACTGGCCCCAAAAGACAAAAAAAAACAGCTCATCTGTATCTGCAAAGTCCCTCAGCTGCACATGAAACAGGCCTCCAGATAAGGAGTGTCTGCCTGCATGCATTGCTGACTGTTATCTCACCTGTCTGGCTCCAGGTCGACGATGCCCATCACTATGATCTTCTTCCCAGGCCGCATGCCGCCCCGGATGCGCCCGCTGAACGGCACCGTCTGCGCAAAGCAAAGCACAGAGAATTCATTACGCACGGAGAGAGGGGGGGCAAAAACAAGGAGCAGGACACTTTTCATTCAGGCTTCTTTCATACCAGGAGACGTGATAAGTCCTCCTTGTCAGGTGAGATGAGGCCGGGGTTCCCCAGCGAGTCGTTCAGGTGATCATCCTCCACGTTCTTCAGCAGCAAAACACACACACAGAGGCACACACAGTCACAGCAGGTAGGACATGATTCAGGTTAGAAAGCAGCACCGACACGAGGCCTGTCTGTCACACTAACACACACTGTGGCCTCTCTGTCTCTGAGGTTAGAAATCAGACGCACATAAAAACGCACCTGCGACGCAAAATAAAAAATGCGCACTTTAAAGAAAAGCGGCCTGTAGGTGCGCACAAGCCCGCAGATACATTTTCACCTCCAATATATCGGATTTCCCCCCCTCTACACACACACACACACACACACACACCCTCCCTCGTTTCCTTCCTCATGAAACAGGAGTCTGCTGTGCGCCCTGCCCGCACGGCGGATCGACATAACGGCGCGTCCCGACGCACCCAAACCTCTCCGAGCCCGCACAGATACTCACGATTCCGTCTTTTTCCGCTGCCTGCACCGCCATCTTGAGCAGAAGAGCATAGGATGCTTACTACCGGAGCGGAGGCAGCCCTGCCGGGGGTGGCGCAGGGTGAGGAGGAGGAGGAGGGGGAGGAGGAGGCGCGGCGGGCTGTGTGTGTGACTCAGGAGGAGATCCCTGCTCTGCTCCGGCTCTGCGTCTCCGCGTCCGTCCGGGCCTGGCAGCGTGACGCGCGGCCGCCTCAGCAGGACGTCGCTCCGCCGCGCTGCGCCCTGAAAATGGGTGGATGTCTGCTGACGTGTGCGTTATAATAATTACGGACTGAAAAGCTTAATCCCCGTCTGCTGCTCGGAGAAGGCTAATCAGACAGATTTCCCCTCAACCCTTCACCCAATTAGGCTCTTTGGGGCTTTTTTAAATCTTCAAATTTGGATGAAAAAGTAGTCCAGTGGATAACTCGGGCTGAGTGGCTGGTCTGTGCTGCTGCAGAGTAAATGTGGCACAAAATGTGCGCGCTCGATACTTTCCAATGATTGGACAGTCCTGCAGGCCACAGGGAGCTAAATTTAGAGGCGTCTCTGCTCGGTGGTGAGCCTCGAACATTAATTGCTTTTCACTGAATGAGGCGGATGTTCACACACTGTTTCTGTTTTCATTGACTTCTGCACAAACACCCTCCCTCAATACACCCCCTCATCTCTTTTTTTCTGCCTGTCTCACTCTATCTGTCCACTCCTCTGCATGCAAACACCCCCCTCTCTTTGTGTGCGTGGTTTGTGTCATTTGCTTTAACTGGTGCATTCTGCCCCTTTGTGGGCATTTAGACTCATTACAAGCTGAAGCACCATTTTAAAGCACCAAAAGCTTTTAAATGTGTTCACATCAGTGATTTAACACATTTAATTGCACCACACAGATGATTTATCTTATCTTATCTTATCTTATCTTATCTTATCTTATCTTATCTTATCTTATCTTATCTTATCTTATCTTATCTTATCCTTCTAGACTTATTTAACCTTTGACATGTGAAGCAAGAAAACACAGATTTTTAGCATGCAGCCAAAGTCACACATGAAGCTTAAAGAACATGCTCAATTCTCAAAATGAGAGTTTAAAACTTGAGTTTGAGCCCCAACAGAGTCTGTTTAGTGTCTTGTTTAAAGGCAAACACCAACACAGAGATATCCATCAGCTTTTTACATGCATACATACATCATCTCTCAAGAATTTTTACAAAAGCATATTTGATTTAAAGCCCCTTTTCACACAACCTAAAGACACTGTACATGAAGAAAAGAAATAAAAAACTTGAACATTTCTCAAGATATTTCAGTGTGCCTGATACTTGGCACTTCTCTACAATGCTGTGTGATTCTGGGTAAGAGCCGAATAGATGCAATGTACGGTAAGTAACACACACACACACACACACATTGTTAATACATACACATGTTACATACAAGCGCACACATAAGAGTAGTATAACAAAACATATACATATAACGTGCACACACCCACACAAGTAACACAGAAACATACACATACATGTAACAAACATCCACATTCAAACACACATAACACATAAACACAGATATAAATAAGACAGAAACGTACACATAGAAGTAGCACACACACAAAACAAAAATACAGACACACAAGAACACACATAAGTAACACATATGCACACACAAGAAATACACACACACAGTAAAAGTAGTACACGGCGACATACAAAACTTTGAATGACTTCTTTACCTTAAAGTAAATCAGGGCAAAGCAATATTTTGCACATCAGGCACATTAATACCAAGAAGAACATACATGCTGAATAGCAGCAGTGTTGCTTTGAGTTGTGCACATCAGGCACACAAATGAAAGAACAGCTTGTCTAAAGAGATTTGTCAAGAGCCTTAAAAGCATTGTCAAATACTAAATATAAATGTTCGATTTCTTTTCTTTTCAGCAGTGAGCAGATTGTTTGGCAGCCAGAGAATGCAAAACATAAAAAAGATTGAATTACAGCCTGGATTGTGCAACACAGTGCACAATGATTCAATGAAAAGCAATTAAAAGACCATTTTCCTTCTCGTTCATTGCGGTGGTGCAGCAGTGGACAAAAAGACATCCAAACTGCTTCCTGCTTATCTTTGACTGAATGTATAATCTGATTTATATCACTTATCTCATTTAAACAATGCTGATTAATATTATTAGTGATGCCTTAAATACATCAGTCCTGTTCAGTGGATGTTAATGTGCATTATTGAAATGTTTCATGCATTTATAACAAGATTTATTCAACCATCCACATATTACTCAGAGTGATTTAGTCATTTACAGTTAAATTTAGTATTTTTCAAGATGTTTCAAAGTATTTTCAGTGCCTAAAAAGCAAAATATTAATTATGTTAAAGAAGAAATGGCCTGTGAGAGAGATTTTAGCTGCTTCCTCATCATTTGAGGAGACACTTAATTGTATCTCTACATTTCAGTCACTCTTCCAACTTTCTGTTCACTTTTTGTAGCTGGTTTTGTAAGTCTCCTGTCACACCCCAGTCATCTGAGGAGGACGGGGGTTCTCTGCACTTCCCCTTTTGAGGTCTCTTCTATTTTAAAGCTGTCTTCTTAGAAAGGTTCTGGGTCGGTGGGTCAGGAACAATTAGCTTTTTCTTATTCCTGTAAAACCTATTTAAACAGCATGTGATACTGACCTACACAAATACACTTTATAAGTCATAGTCCACATATACATGCATCTCATCTCATCAGCCTACATGTGTTGAGGTACTTTTCTTTAGTTAATGATCTGATTGTATATGATCGATCTTGTGCTTTATGTGAGCAGCACACATTTCAAACGTTCATTTTTTCAAACATCGAGGCAGAGAAGAAACAACTTTCTGATGGATGCATTTGATTCAACATGCTGGTTTAATGTACAGTTTTTTATTCATTCAGCCCAAACTAGATAATGTAACAAATAAAATCATTCAGATAATAAAGAGTATGTTAAACACCAAAGTGATAAAGTGTGTTAAGTACTGTACTGAAGTAAATAATTTATTTTCCTTCTTTAAATCATCATTAAGTTCTTCTGCACTCGTGTGGTTTCTTTGGGAACTACAACACAACGTTGAGAAACACATTTTCAAAGTAATTTCAACAGCATGAATCTTTTTTTTCTTCCAGATCTTTGAGGGGAGAAGAAATGTCAAACATGCCTGAGACTGAAGGGTGGGATCGTTTTAACATTTCTGAAGATGAGCGAGCCTGATGCATCTTCACATCTCAAAGAAATAAAGGAGAAATGCAACCAGGCAAGACCAAGACCTCTGAAACAGACAGATAATACTGAAGGTGAGAATCAAACACATTCCACACACTCCATATAACATCATATAACATCAGTTATATGGAGTCATTTTAAAGAAACTTCCCTTTATTTCTAGATCAGTTTCACCTCCATGAAGTTTAATGTAAACGATTAACTCTTATCACCAATTTTGTCAATTGCATAATGCAAAATTGCAGTTTTTTTTTTTTTTGTTTGTTTTTGTTTTTGCAGAGGAGCATCTCCCTCTGCAGCCACAGGTTATCTCACGTGGTCTGCATCCCACATAGACAGCAGCTTTAAGTGCAGAGAGCAGAAAATCCCCCATCATACATTCTAATTGAGCTCTGGACAGTCGGTGAAACAGAATTAAAAAAAGATCCCATAGCGCATCCATCCATCCATCCATCCATCCCTCTCTCTCTCCCACCCCCCTCCCTCCTCGCACAGACCCAGCCGGCTCTCCGTCCTCCTCCCTGCCGCCATGGCCGCGCAGGCTGCCGGTGATGCAGCTCCTGCAGACTGCACCGAGATGGAGGAGCGGGTAAGACGCTTTGCGCTCATTTCGGCTGCTCTGCTTGCTTTGAATGAAAGGAAAAGAGAGAAGGATTTTGCAGGTTTGAGGGCCGTAACGCTGCGCAGCAGGCCGCTGCAGCAGAGATGAAGAGAGGCTGCAGGACGCCGCTGCAGCCGCGACTGTCCTGCTTGGTTTTTGCAGCGATATTGAGCCTGTCAGTTGAACGAGGAGGGAGGGAGGATGGGGTTTATGGTTTAAGCAACATCACAGAGGGAGGAGGGGGTGGGGGGCGCTGCAGAGCTCACAGTGACGCGCGGATGTGAAAGAGAGAAGTGAAAGTGCAGCAGCTGCTCGGCCGGTGGATGCAGGCTGCAGGCTGCGCGCTCAGTCAGCTGCACGGAGGCCGAGCGGGCACCTCGTCTCTCACTGCGCCGTCCTGGGGGGTTTGGAGAGGTTAGGAAAGGTTTGGGGAGGGTTGGAAAGGTTTGGAGAGGTTTGTGCGCGCACGTCGAGCCCGTTTTCTTCCACTCTGCGGTGACGCAAGTTGGCAACAACTTGGCAGGCAAGGTAGGGATTTTTTTTTCTTTCATCTGATCAACAGAGCAGAGCCGAGTATGAATGAAAAGAGAGGGCTTTTGTTTGGCAGAATATCAGGGGAGACTGTCCAAACTCAGAGGAGGCACAGAGTCTCTAATTATAGGCTTGTTCATCAACTAAATGCCCTTCATATGATGGATTTTATAACATTTCTGTGTTTGGATTAAATGATAAAGCTCTTAAAATGTCAATATCACAATCTGCCAGAGCCCAAAATGATGTCTTCACCTGGGTTACTTTAGTTTTGCACACAATAAATCCTGGACGATTCATTTTTTAAAAAGGAAAATCAAAATAATCTGGCAGATTGTGAAGCTGCAGCCATCAAATTTCAGTTGTTTCATGCAAAACTATCACAAAAAGTTTCTATTTTAAATTTTAAATTTTGAGTTTGGAGTGAAGACACCTGTTACAAGCTGCAGAGGAGGGTGTGTGTATGAAATGTGTATGTGTGTGTGAAATGTCTGTGTGTGTGTTAGGTGGGTCTGAGGAAAGCATCCACTCTCCACCTGCCGGCGGCTGAACCGAACCTGTTCTTCCACTTCTGTTTTTACTGGGCTGAGATGTTTGTTTCAGCTGATGTTCACATGCTCGTTTAGTCATTAGTTGTCTTCAGTCTGTTGACTCACTCTTCAGCTGCTCCTCATCCTTTCCACTTCTCCATCTTCTCTCGAGGTGAGTGTTCTGCTCGGATTGCTGCTTTGTCCTCCATCGAGTTGAGGCACGTTGTTACTTTCGATTTCCTGCAGATGACTTTATCCTTCTCTCTCGAGCATTATCTCAGTTGTCGCTGATTGATCTTAACTAACCGCCATCTAAATGATCACAGCCTCCCGTATCTGCACACCTCATACATGTGTCTTGGTGCAAACTGTGCAGATGTAGGCTAGAGTGGCAAAGGTGATGCCGACAAAATGTGTCAGATTACGCAACGCAGTCTCCATAATCTCCTCGCTGGAAAATGAGAGATTAAAGGAGGGAGTTAGTCGGAGACTGTGGGAAACCCATGAAAGAAGGCCGTTATTGGAGCTTACTGAGCAAAGGATTGTTGTACGACCCAAATACTTTGCTTGCTCAAGCCTGACAAGATGCAAAAAGAGCGTGGGGATAATATGAGAGACTGAGAGAGATGTTTCTGAGTGTTGTTTGAGAGAATCATCTTGGACTTGGACTGAGCAGAAATCCTTCATTGCTTTTGAAGTGTTTGCTGTTGTGTCCTTGCCCTCCATTTGATGAATTGTTTCTCTGCATGCAGAAAGAGTAAGAAGTGCCTGAGAATGTGAACATGTCCTAACATTTACATTTGTGTTTGTGAAAGTTTTATTCAGGATTGAAGATCATTTATTGTAGAAAACGATACAGTCCATTTGTCTGGTGACAAGTTAGGAGTTGGGAAGAGGTTGTAAACTTGTGCATTTTCACAGTTAATATCCATGGTAGGTCGTTCCCTAAAGTATGCGAGATTTCAAAAAAAAAGGAGGAGGGAATACAAATTCCTTGTATGCGTAAAAAATACCTGGCGAATAAAGTGGATTCTGCCTCTGGCTGTGATATAATGTCTGTGTAAAAACAGGTGTAACTTTAAGGCATCAGTGAAAAACAAAGAGGGAGATGAGATAAGTTTGGCCCTTAACTGGTATTTCAGTCATTACACTGAAACCATTTCGGCGACTGAAACAAAGAAATGAAACAATGCCAGCAGAGCACGCCTGAAGAGAGTAAGGTAGAGTTCAGTGCCATCAAACCATGTGATTTTTTTTTTTTGTTTTTTTTTGTAAATGGCTGAAACTGAGAAAACAAAGAGACAGATTTGGTCCTTCCTTATAATGTCATTAAAAACAAACCGCAGCATGTTAAAGATTCACTTTACATGCAGTTGGGAGAAACTTTCTGTTCTGCACCATAAATCCACATCGGAAAGGAGAAGAAGACAACAATATTTCATAACGGTCCATCAGCTGACTTTATGTATTTACAACAGTAATATTTGAAGTAAGAGGTACTTTACACTTCTCCACTTTCCTCCACAGCTTGAAAAAGTGTTTAAAACCAACTCAGTATCCCCAGAATGAAGTTTTAAACCTTTTGAATCAATTCAGGGACTTTTACTTTTTAAAAACATTTCCTTATATAAAACCTGCTTTCTTTGAGGAAGAGTTTATGATTACACCACTGAAATACATCTAGCTGTTAGATAGATAGATAGATTTTCTTGGAGTTTAACCATGTATTGTCCTTTCTTTCAGCTGATGGAGGGGAATATGAAGGCCGATCTGGAGGCTCCTCTGCCTGCTGGACAGGATACTTTAGCGATCCGGTGCAGAGATGTGTGCCGGTCGTACGGCAAACTGAAGGTCCTCAGCAACCTCAACCTGACTGTGCCGCAGGGACAAATGTGAGTGGACTCAAATCTGCCACCATGACTACGATTTCAGACTGTTTTCCTATAAAAAAACAGCGATTAATAGGCAGGAAAAAGGGAGAAAAGACTAAAACCAACTACAACATGTACATGTCCAATCCAATCTACACTCTCTCTCCTTTGTCATGTATCTGCCGACTGATCAGTTGCCAAAACCTCAATTTCCTGCAGCACAGTCAAATTAACTTTCGGTTTTACTAATTTGTTATTATTTGGGAACTAATTTGTTCCCAAAAGGGCAGTGAAAGGACGTTTGACAATAGTGCGTACTATCAGAAGTGTTTTTTTTAGCTTTGTGGTGCAGCCCAAAGTTTCCAGCAGAACTGAAATCACGTGGATTTTGTTTTTCATGTGGCCGTCTGACTTCTTGTCTCTCTCGGTTTCTCGCACCAGTACTTTACATAGAGAGTACATAGAGTACTTGTACATTAGAGAAGATTTATGTAGGTTAAAGTGTCACAGTATTTTTTTTCTCACACATGCCTGCATTCCTGAAGTAACAAACGAGACAAGGAAGAATGAGGGGAAACATTGAAACCTTGAGTTCAAATAGTTTTTGCTCTTTTAAACAGTTTTTGTTTTCCTGAGCTGCACACACAGAAACTACAGGGAAGTAATTAATATGAACAAGTCTGTCAGAGACAACAAGATTTTCTATCAGGTTAGAAATGTGCTGAATGACAAAGCTGTTAGTGTTTCACCTGGAAGACATACAGAAAAAATGACACTGTCACTGAGAGGAACGGTTCACGTGATGTGCTTTTTTTGTTTCAGTTTGATATAAACTCAGCAAGAATTTTACACTATAGTTTTCTTTTTTATATCTTTGCTAGTTTGTCAGTTTTGATCTTACAAGAATCTATCAAAAAAGCACAAATACGAGTCAGTTCATAAGACATTGTGCTCTGAGATCAGTGGGTGTCCTGAGATTAAAACACAGCAGAGAGAAATAATAAATTGACACTGTTGACGGGATTATTTGCTTCTGTTTGTGTAGCCCAACAGATTAAAACAATCATAGCATAATGTGTTTAGCAGTGAGCTTTAGAGCTTCTGGTAGATGGACACGGACAGGACAGCTCTTTCCCTCATTTTAAGCATTTTAACAAACAGACAGTTTTTACACTTTACACATGCAATAAGATTAGCACTCATTTGGAGTTGTGATGAATAAAATCCAATATACACTATCTTTCAGCTCTGTTCTTGGTCGCCACAAACTCTTTTTGGGTCTGTTTAGCTGCTAAATACTCACCAGCTACTTTTTGATAGTGCATCTGAGAGATTTATTTAGTTAAAAACAGCTGCAGAAAGTGAACCAAAACAGTATTTTTAAGGCCAGAAAACCAAAACAAGTAGCTGAAAAATTTTAAAACTCTGAGTTTGTCTCTATGAGCCACGTGTGTCACAAAGGTCAAGGTTAAAGTCATATTGATTATAGTCACTTTAACACACAGATATGGGAGTGGTACTGTGAGCAAAATGCTGAAAATAATGCTGAACAGACCCCTGTAATGCTTGAAACAACAGACTGTGATGGATGACAATTTAGTTTCCTGAATGATTGGTGAAACAAATGAAATAGAGGGGAAAAAGTATTAACATTTTGTTTACCATCAGATTTCCATCAGTGTAGCACCTCATGTTGTCAAGAGCCCCTTTAAAGCAGAAGTATGTAACTCAGATATACAGCCTGCATTCATTGTGGGCTTAAATTAACATGGTCATCTGGTTATCTTTAGGTGCTTACATAGACAGTATCTGTTTCCTTTGTTGAAATCTCTCATGAAGAAGTGTGTATACAGAAGTTTCTCTAACAGGATCCACTAGTTTCCTTTCAGTTCACATCCATTCATAAAGACCAAACACCTTAGATAAAGCGTTGACAGTGTGTTTACATATGCCGACGACACCACGCTGTTTACTCTAAATGACGTCAACTTCAATGGTTGTATAGTTGTTTTTAGAGTTTGATCTAAAGTGCTCCTGATTGTGTGTTGCAGTTATGGTCTTTTGGGGCCCAGTGGATGTGGGAAAACCACACTTCTGAAATGCATAGTGGGAACTCTGAAGATCTCGCGGGGTCACATCACTGTGTTGGGGAAGCCGCCTGCGTTTCCTGGTCATGATGTACCGGGGAGGATGGTCGGATACATGCCGCAGGTAAACACCCCATCTTAAAATGTGTCTTTTTACATATCTAAATATAAATTTATGTGATTTACATGTGGACAAATCTTTGCAAATTTACATCCTTTATCATGGCATGTACCTGTTAGCCTTATTCTTTCTGTAGTTTTTCTTTTTTGACCTGCTGACTCCCAGTGACTCTCTGTGCAACTCTCAGTCAGCATTTAGTGCAATTACTTTTTCCCTCAGTCCCACATTTAAATCCTTAATTTGTCCCGTAAACGTTTGTTTCTCAACATCAAGGAGATGCTCATTACAGTCATGAATAGCGAACTAAGCACCTGGGTTCTTTAATTTAGCCTGTGCTGCATTCAGTGACCTCTTCCTGTGTGTGTCTCATTACTGTCACACTGGATATCTGATGAGGCTGAAAACACACACGGTATGGGCCTTCCCATGTGTAACCTGTAGCGTCGCATTCATCCCACCTGGAAGTGATCTGTAACCAAGAGAGGAGGAAATGTGACACTTCATCTGTTCCCTGGTGTGCGACCGTTGCACCGTTGTTGTGAACTTGGCTTGTGTTGCGCCACAGAGAAATTCTCAGACTCATAACCTTGAACTCAAATAGAGATGATAGCACTGTATTCTATGTAACCCTTCATCCTTCAAGATTAAATATTTTCTTGCTTAATCTGGGAAGTAATCCTTCCTATATTAAGTACTAAATAGCACTAAGAAAATGCAAAGACAGATATCTCTGCATAAGTAAAACAGAAGCTTAACTTTGTAAATGTGCTCCATTTATCTTTATGTTTTGTTTGTCTGAACCTATGCAGGAAACGTTTGTTTTTGTGGTGGTATTGTGCCACTTGTTAAACCAAGAATTTAGTGACAGAGCATCAGACTTTTAGGTGATTTTTATCATCAGGTAAGTATTTGAGATGACATGCATCAAAACCCACTGAAATATTGTTTTGATACTGACTGATATGTGTGTGTGGCACAAAATACTGAGCTGATGATAAATACTTTTTCAGATTTGTCTTGGTCTTGCCATCCCTCCTTATAGATTGTTTCAGGGTTTCATCGTCTGAGGGTGGAAAACATGCAGGTGGAATTTCTGGTGACAAAAAACTAACACACCTTTTTAAAACTTTGTCTTGCTCAGGAGCTGGCGTTGTATAATGAATTCACCATCAGCGACACTTTGACCTTCTTCGGTCGAATCCACGGCCTGACGTCGAAGGAGACCCGGGCTCGCATGGATTTCCTCATCGACTTCCTGGATCTACCTCAGAAGCAGAGCCTGGTCCGGAATCTCAGGTAAAACCACGTTGGGTTGATACGCAGATATTTGGAGCAAAGCCTCCTAAAAGAGGTTCGTTTAGAGCCGAGCGATCATCAGCTAACCTCGTCGATAGGGAACAAATATGACTGCTATCAACTGAATAATGCACAGAGGTCCCACTATTGAAAAGGGATAACTGCACACTGAAAAATATAGTCTTTTTTATCATTTAGTCTCTTTGCAGAGACAAACCCAGACAGTAGTTTACAGTCTATTATTTGAGACAGCCGGTTTATGGAGGGAGCTAAATGTGTTTTTACAGCTGACTGCAGATGTCTGCGGACTTTGACACCTGAATTACCTGAACACAGCAAACACGGCCGCGCTTTCCTCCACAGGTTGTAAACCCAGTGCCCATAAAACAATATGACTTTGCCTGATGTGAGGTGACATTTAGGAGAAGGTTTCATGTCTTTCTGCCTTTCATATGCACTGTGATACGACAATATTTGTTTTTTAAAACTCTGCTATGAGGCGTGTGTGATGATTTTCTTAAAATAACACACAGTAAACATCTTACATCACTATCATTACTGGATTTGTCTCTTGGTGCTGAGATTTAGTCACGAGTATGAGATGAAAAGTGTAACTATGCAAATGCAAAACCAGACATAATAATAAAAAGTCTCTCTCTTTGGATAATGTTACAGTAAACATAAAAATCCACTTTTAATCAGGGGAAATGCAACTATGGAGGCATAAGATTCATGGAGTCCTTAAAAGTTAAACATGTGGAAATACTGTGTAAAGTAGCTGGTATGTTTCTACATGCTGTGCAGTTTTTATGCTGTAATGGAGTTCATCTTAACTTTACTTAACAGAGTAAAGCTGTTCATGTGGCTTGGACTCTATAGTCTATCAAGCTCAACATCCAGATCTAAAGCCTTTAAGCAATGATAAGCAGCATATTTATCTTCCTGCTGAAAAAATGACCAGCGCCCTGTTTGAGCCGTCTCTGCCAGCATCCTGCTGCTGAGGTTTCTGCCAGCTTGTACTCTGCTGAACTTCCACTATTAGCTACTCACATTTTTACCCACAGAGGAAGTTATTGTACGAAAAGCCTTGTTCTCCGTCCATAAAAGGAAACAATCGAGCTGTACAAATTAAAAATAGTGGTTTGGCTTTTCATCAAATATTTCTGTTGGATCTCTGCTTTAGTCATTAGGTTATTTTTTCATTTAGTGACTTTTGTTTTAAAGCCTAATCCAAGATATGAACAGTGCAGGGACAGTGCTGTTGCAGCCTCTCTGACAGAGATCAATAAAAGTGATCGATTACTTTATGGACCTTTTTATATCTCAACAACTCTTGATGCAGCTCTTGATTCACATCACCGGCTCGTTACAAAGACCCTTCTGTTCCCAAAGAGGCCCCTCAAGCCAGCTTTCATTAGCAGTTCATGCAATATTTATGTCATGCGGTGTAACAGGCCGTCATGTTACCGAGCTGCGACGCCTGGATAACGTTCCTACATGGGCTCATTTTTTAAAGAGGATTTTCTGTGAGAAGTGTTCATGTTTTCCTTCAGACGTCGCGTGCTGGCGTTATATTAAAAGCTTCTTTGTGTGAACGATCTCCTCTCTTGTTCTGCTGCAGCTTTACGTGACACGCAGGCTGTTGAAACTGTTCACAATACATAATATGAGAGATATTCCTGGTATGAAAAAACGCGCCATGTGGCACGTGAAGGTATTTCTGCTTTGTGCATTTTTTTCTTTTGTCTTCAGTGCAGTGTGGGATCAGTCAACTCATTTCTGAGACGACAACAAACAAAATAAAACATTTGGGAGGATTATATTGATTAAAATAATGTAAATTAGTCCAAATTCCCCGTTTTTTTCCATCATCTCTCGCTCAGGTGTTGTTGTTTTCCTCCGTGTCGTCAGGCAGGTTCGTCCTGCAGGTTTTGTCCTCCTCCCTCAGGAGCGAGCGGCATGCGTACAGGCGAGGTGGATTATCGCTTACGCTTAGGAATGTGGGAGAAGATTCACCTTTGTCGGCCCTTTGGCCTCTTTTGGTTTCCTCACCTGTGTGTGTGTGTGTGTGTGTGTGTGTCTCACAGCGGAGGGCAGAGGCGGAGGGTGTCTCTGGGAGCGGCTCTGCTTCAGAATCCGGAGCTGCTCATCCTGGATGAGCCCACAGTCGGAGTGGACCCCGTGCTCAGGGCTAAGTATGTAACACACACTCAAACCCACACACACACACACACACACACTCAAAGCTGTTTGGTCCCACTGCGGCTCCAACATATGTCACTCTGAAAAAGTACTGTCCTGCCATTTTACAGAGAACTAATCCTGGGAAAATACAATTATCCTTCATGATTAATGCAAAATAAAGAGCTTTATAAAGACAGTATTTAAGCTGTAACATGATCACTCAATAACCAAAAGCCCAAGTAAATAAAACCCTTATATCACAATATTCATATTATATAAATTTATATGGTTTGGTTTGTGCTATCTGTGGGAATCAAGATAACTTTCCTGGTAGTAGTTGGCTGTAATTTCTGTTTAAGTGATTGTTAATCTTTAATTAAATTCACTCTCCAAGGTTGTTTTTTATGACCTCAGTTTCAGTCTTTGAGGCCTTGAATCAAGAGTGCCCCTATCACCTGATATTTGTGTGTTTTTGGGTGTAAATAATCCTGGAAATCCAGTTAAAAGCTCACAAACACAGCAAAACAAACTCCACACAAACCTTTCTGCATATGTCTCAGAACAACAAGTCTAGAAACCTTCTTGAAAGCAGACTGCCCTCCCTCGTTGTGTAATGGCGCCACAAAGCCTCGTCAGATCAGACGGTTGGCAGCCAAACTGCTGTTGGCGGAGCTGTGAACTTTTTCTGAATCAGCTTTTTGGAAAAATCCACTAAGAAACTGGTTATGTAATTCATTCACTTTCTTCGACCTCCCTTCCAGGATCTGGCAGCATCTGGTGGAGATCGTGAAGACGGGGAAAGTCTCTGTCATCATCACCACGCACTACATCGAGGAGGCCCGGCAAGCCAATGTGGTGAGATAATTCGAACATGAGAGAGCCGACATGCGTAAACAAACAAGGACAAATTTAGCATTAAAAATCAGAAAGAAGAAAAAAATCAACAGAACAAAGCACCATATCTGCTGTAGTTTCATAGAAAAACAATGAGTCCATTGATATCTGCACTGTGTTAACATGTTGGATGAAGTTTATGTTTTATTAACTTTGACAGGAGGGACAAAAGCTCCCATTTAATGAGAGACTTCCTATAGAGTCTGAATAGAGGCTCTCTTGTCTCTTAATTTATATTTTGCGGAGAAAGCAAAATGTTTTCTTCCATTTTTAGTCCCTCGCCTCTTTCGGTTTGTTAATCACGTTAAAGGATGAGCCTGGTGATATTCTAGAGTTTGCTTACCATCAACAAATCCTATGAAAATGGCAGAATTGATCCTGCTAATGAGTATCGTCTGTTTATCTGTATATATCATATTTCTCTATATCATAAAGCTCCAGTGTTGTCCAACCACTGTTTCTTCACACACTGTCCTGCTGCTGTAAATACTCACTAGAGCACAAGTGTGTATTAATCCGCCACTAAAAAAAAGTCCCCAGCTAATGCATGATTGACTCCTGTTTGAGAAAAGTTTGCTAAAATCTGCTTTGCCCAACTTTGTGAGGACATTTTCAGGATTTATTAAAAAAAAATTAATGCATTTGTGACCAATTTTTCAAGATTTACATCATCAATAGCAGCAGAGTGTAACAGAAAGGTTGAGGAAGTCAGATGTTGTTGAAAGGTGGATGAACACGTTATTGGATTTTTATTGGGATTTGTTCACAGTAAGAAAAATATAAGGGTTAACCTTTACGCACAGTTGCATTAAAGGATGTGTTTGGTGTTTGGCTTGTTTTATTAGCACAGATAAGTGATGATCGAGTTGTTAAAAACATAAACTGAATTGACTAAAAGTAATTCATAAAACAGCTTTATTGCTTTGACCAGATGACATTTATCATCCGATCGTGGTGCGATAGATCACTGATCTGGACGTTGGACCTTTGCAGGCTGTGATTGAAATCTGTGCTCAAAGCTTTGCATAGCCTGAACTCCACCCTGCCGACATACAAATGAAGTCAAGAAAACAAAGAGGAAAATGCAGACACACATTTAACAAGATTTTCTGGATTCATCTGTGCACATACAGTCGCATATTTCAGCCCTAATCAGGTTAAATACGGCTGACTATTTGTAGTTTCAGGGTAAGTGTTCTCATAAAAGAACAGCAGGGTCTTATTCAGTACAAAGGACATAAAATAAGCTCATAGCTGCACATTTTTACTGTACATTTAATACCCTTCTCTAATGCTTTCCTCAGCAAAAGTCCAGTCAGTCTGAGTTCAGTCGTTGTTTCACCAATATTTCGTCTTTGTATGTGGAGTCCATAAAGCTTTACAGGTGTGAGTTTGTACAGTAGATTAAACCACCACAAGACACTTTTTTCTTTTTGTTTAAATTAGCTTAACCATAGGAGTTTGACAGATTGAAACCACTCTGTTAAACACCCCATGTTAAAGCATAATTAATGTTTCTGTTAACATAATATGTGGCGTTTGGATGTGAAGCCTTGATAAAAGTATTGGACTTGAGAAATCAAAGTAAAAAAGTCTTTTTAGCAATTAGTTTTCCAATAAGTAATATATAATAATTAACTGGTTCAAGTCTAGAGATGACTGATTAAATTGTACCTCATTTTGATAAACAACAGAAATGTAAACATGAGAGCTTTTCTCACTTTTTATGCAGAGCTAATCGCCTCCTGACTCTGACAGACAAAAAAAAGCAAATATTCCAACATATGTGAGATTTCTCCTTTAGGATTATGGTGCCTTTTGTTTTCTGCACATTCTTAACTAATTGAAGGAAAGATCTAACAGGTGAAATGTTAGCTGAGGAGTTCAGAGGCTAAAATTTCACCTCTCCTTTGTTGCACAATAATCTACCACATGTCTCTTAGTGAAACACAAAACCAAAGTGTTTCCTGAAGGCGACCTGTCTGCTTGTTGTAGTCAGAAATATTCTCATTGTATCTGAACAAACAACAAACTATTTCTAATGTCCATACTGAATGAAGAGGACAAAGCTGATATATTTGATACTTTTCTAATAAATCGTCTGGCTTATACAGTTTTGTCCCCCACTAATGGAAAGAATTCAGAAATGGTTCAGGGTTTAAGTGCAGATTTTACTGTCCCGTGGTAGTTTTAAGTCCTCTTTAAGAAGCTTTTCACATGCTAGGAGTCCAGAAAAGAAAATCCTTGTCATGATCTGATGTTAAGATTAAATATTTTCTGTTGGTGACTTTAAAGGAAAAGAACAAACAGCATCTGTGTCGGTTCTTAAATATCCAATACTGTTTGAACTCCAGAGGGAACGTGTGGTTTCTTGATTTCTTAATAATCTCGAATAACTTTTTCTCAAGCTGCCTCCCAAAAAGAAACCTCATGGTGGAGCTACATGTAAAAACCTTAAAAATTAGATTAAATTAAAAATAGATAGAGTAGGTTTTCTTCCTTAAAACAAGTCTGACTTCTCTAATTCCCCCGCTGAGTTAAACGATCAGTGAGTAGAAGAAGATCAACAGCGACTGAGGCTGAACGACACACGTTTGGTGATTTATCTTTGTCTTTGCGGCTGCTAACGCTTGACAGAACTGTGTCAGGAAGCACAACAATGCATCACTCCACTGCTGAAGAATGAGCTTCACAAGGTCGAGTAAACATGCTCTGTTGTAGATTCGTCAGGCAGGTTACCACAGAAAGATGTCAGAGTCACGTAGCAACTGCAAATTCAGTTTGTTTGACCCACTAAAGAGTTCGCCATGTACAGAGGACAGAAACTAAATAAACCAGATTTCAACCTTGTATATGAACATTTATATATTTTCAGTCACAGTCAGTCACGTGTGCAGCGATGGACAAAGAAATCTTTTGTAAATTAATCTATTGTCTTATTTTATTTCTGCATCAGTTGTTGTTTTTACCGTTAGAAAAATAAAACTGTGCGTTTGTGTGTAACAATCTAAGATATCTATTATATCTATATCTGTTTATGCTTTTCTTCCTATGTTTTTTGTTTCTTTGGGTAAAGAAATTAGACTGTTGTTTAAAATAAATGTTTTTCATTTTGTATCTCCTCATTTATGGAGGATAAAATACTTGTCATTCATAAATAAAGAGGTAAATCAAGAAAAGGCTCTGCCCACATTGTTGTTTTAGGAATATCACTCATATATGAACCTATAATTGATCTTATACTCTCTCCACAATGCTCTCATCATTTCTCCAGGTCGGCCTCATGAGGAACGGTCATTTGCTGGCTGAAGGGCCCCCAGAGGCAGTCATGAAGCAGCACAGTGCAACAGTGAGTCCTCATTAAAACCCTCGCGGGACACCCAGGGGTGCTGGTAGTCAGGGCAGGAAGGTCGTTCATGAGACCAACAAAGCAGTTTCAGATACAGTAGCACATCTCAAAAACAAATCATGAGCAAACAGAGGTGCTTTATATTCAGACTAAAGATGTAAAGAAGAGTAACACGAGTAATAAAACTGAAATCTCCATCATGTTTGTGCCGTCTGCTTCCCGTTCACCCACATGATCTTCTCCCGCAGACCCTGGAGCACGCCTTCCTGCAGCTGTGCGAGACGTCGGACCAGATCGACTCCAAGCGGGAGTCCAGTCCTCAGAGCGGGCCGCTCGAGAACAGCCAGTCCTTCGAGAGCGGGCGGGACGAGAGCCGACCGATCCTCGGCGTCGGATCGGGAGCTGGAGAGGAAGCTCCCAAATACTCAGGTGTGAGGCACTTTGCTGATTTCAGCTTCACTTCAGACCTCAGAGTGAAAATTATTTAAATGATTACAAGGAAAAGCAGCAAATCCTCACATTATTTAAATGAAAATTACCTAAATGATCATCAGAATAGTTGATAGTTGATTGAATTCATTTTAATGTCAATCGAACAATTGAATGATCAATTAATGGTTTTAGTCGTACCTGTATACGCTGTTGGATAGTTTTGTGTGTCTAAATTTTGATATATAAAAGCAATTAGTAACTTAAAAGTAAAGGAACAAGCTGTCAAGTAACTGTACAGTAAAAAATGTAGGAGAGTTAAAGTAGAGAGTGACATGAAAAGAGGAGACTCAAGTGAAGTACAAGTACTTTATTTAAGTACTTTTTTAGGAAGATCACCTTTCATGCTTTGTGTACTTTTGTGTGTTTCTGTGTTCAGCGGACTGGAAGGTGCGAGCCCGTCACGTGGTGCCAAAGTGGAGAAACATCGCCGCCCTGATGATCAAAACGATGGTGCGGATGAAGAGAATGCCGGGGTACGATGAAGTTAACGACAATCAATCGTAATATCCGATGATTGATAAGAGAAGCTGTGACGAGCGTCGTGTTTCCGACTCTCCCGTGTGTTCGCAGCTCGCTGTGTTTCCAGTTCTTGCTGCCCGTCATCCAGGTCTCTCTGATCTGTCTGTGCGTCGGAGGAGACCCGAAAGGGATCCAAGTCGCCGTGGTGAACAACGAGACGTCCGCCTCCTCTTACAGCCGAACGCTGCTCTCTTTCCTGGACAACTCCAGCGTGCACCAGGTATTTCATTCGACTTTGGGAGACGCTGATATTAACACACAGCGGGCACGATTGCACCCTCTGGTCTCATGTTTATCACAAAGAAAAGAGGAAGACGGCAGTTTCTGTGTTTCTTCATCCCTTTTTGTCTCTGATATATTTACTGTAAAACTGTCTGTAAATTCTGCTTTATTTACTGATTGATTATGTTCACTCCTGCAGGACAGACGGTCACTTTATCACCTTAAATGTCATTCAGATGGCACAGACGTGTCTTTGTTTTGAGGCTCACAGACATCAGACTGACTGCTGTGTGCCTAAAAATGGTTCAGTGCTTTCGAGAGGAAGTCACCAGACTCTGCCTGGGCTGTTATATTTAATCTGACTTTAAGCAAGCAAGTCTCACTTCTGTTCACAGCAGAACAAACAAAAAGACTTCAGTTCGAGGAAATCAGTAACAGAGACCGGCTGAATCTCTGTGTGCCCTCACACCACAAACATTCAACATACAGTATAAAACACTTTGCTCATCTTTGCTTTGAATGAGCAAAGCGTGGTCAGACTTAAATGTATTGCATGATATATAAAATATGTCTTTCCTTTATGTCCACAGGTGCCTTTGTCCCACACGGATGCTTTCGAAGGGATCTATAACGGAGAGTACTGGGGTGTCATCGGCTTTGGCAAGAATTTCACCAGCTACCTGACAAAAAGGTGAGAGAAGACAGACACTACAAGTTCTTTCCTTTGACACATCCATCGATTGATAATTCATTAATAAATACCAAAAAAAGGTCAAATCATGTCGGGTTACTGATGGTGCTCAAATGACACTCATAAACTCATCTGTGCACCAATTCATGTCGAGGTGGTGAGTCCCTTTCACACAGTTTTGAAACTCTGAGTTCACACATACAGCTTTAATGATTTCGATCTCACAGGTGGTGCATTTTGAGCTAAACGCAAACATTAATGTCTCTTGTCGCTCCGGAGGAATTCAGGTTGCTGTTGTGGTCTTAAAAAGTCGATAAAGTTCGCCATCGGAAATCACAGAGTTGGCAACAGCCTTCACTGCACTGATGCAAATAGATGAAGCACAAGCAAATTCAGAAAATTTCTTTGCTTAACAACACGTGAGCGGCCTTTAGAAAGACACTGAAACTCTAAAAACACTAAAAAGTTCTTAACATGTCTGTTGTCCCACCAAGAAAGTTCACATTTTACCTCATCCTCCAACAGCACCAACACATAACCAGCTTCGTGAATAACTTCCTAACTCTCAAACCACGACCACAACAAGCTGCGTTCATCACTTTTTGCTTTAGTTTCTGTTGTTGTTTGTGCACACCTGAGTCTTTATGTTGATATTTCACAGACGGAGCACCAGGAGTCTGACTTGTATGTGACCTGACATGTCTCAACATGTCTGATGTGGTTTGACCTTTCTGCTCTCCCCTCCTGTGCCACCGCATTGTTTTCTTTTCTGAACTCGCTTTTTTTTCCTCATTTAACCTAACTTCTAGTTTCTTTTAACACACGCGGTAGCACAGACCGATGCTTGTGATGTTATGCACCTGCAATGCAGCGCTGATTACACGAGGCTGTGTCTGCGTACGTCAAACGGATTCTTGGTTGCCCACAAAAAAAGCAGCACGGCTCCGTAAAAGTGCCAGCGTGACGCACGGGGAGCATTCCAGCTGAGCAGAGACGAACCCATCACACGAGAAACACGATAGACACACAGACGCTCACTTTTAACCTCACTGCACACATATTTCAACCGGTTCACATGTCACACATTTAAAAGCTTTCTGCCTTCACACAACAAAACTATTATTTTGGCAGACACTTTCTCACACTACTGTTGCAGCTGTAGGCAAACTGATGTCAGTCGGTGTGTCACCACTTTGCACGAGACTGAAATATCAGCATTTATTGAATCGATCATCAACATTTAATGTGTGCAGACATTCACAGCCCAAAGGATTGAAGCAGACTGACTTAGTTGATTCTCTGATATCACCTAAAGCAACTGAGGTTTATATTCACAGTTTTAAAATATGCATTTGAATTTCCATGTAGCAAATATCTGCAAAACAAACAACATTGGCCTCACTTGTACTTTGTGTTTAAAGCTGCTGAGCAAACATCAGCTTGTGTAAGCATGAATTATGATCACAGCATTGATATCTTAATTATTCATCAACTGGTCATGTAGAAATAACTGATTATTCATATGAGGAGTGAGTATCAATGTCAACTGGATTATATTGTGATAGAAACCATTTATTATGATTTTTTCTGCATATAAATGTAAATATAAGAAAGTGGTAAGGATTCCTTATTTTTCCTGCAAGTATAAATAAATAGTGGGATATAATAAATGCTGACTGAAGGTGAAAAGAGAATTTAAACAGGGAACTTGAATCTGTTTTTGAGCGTCCTTTCGCAGATGCCTTTGACACACTTCACACACATGAACACACACAGGGCAAAGGGCATGTGTTGTTGTTTCAGGTGTGAATCACAGTTTTGTGTGTGTGTGTGCGTGTGTGTGTGATGCCTGAGTAGACAGTCTGGTCGTTCCTGTCCCAAACAAACCTGGGCAGGTCGCGGCTTCAACCAATCAAACGCTCAGTCTCACCAAATCATGTGTCGTTCATGTGACAGACCTGCCTGAGGAAAAGGTGTCTCCTGGGTATCCCGACCATGTGAAAATAATCTCAACTGTTCAGTCAGATTTATAATCTGGGTGATTCTCTAAGAGAGGGGATGTGATTGCATGAAGAGTTTGCATCTATTGATTGTCTATACATTGTGGGCAAGGCATGATGGGTAAAGAGTGAACCCAAAGAAAGTTTAAGGAAAAGTACTGCTAATTATTAAGTAAAAATCATGAAAACATTTTTAAATAAAAGACCTTTCTATAAACAATGATAAATAAGTATAAAGTGTTTGTCCAAGTGCACCTCAATTGTGAAAGTTTGCAGCTTTTCTTTGTTCTTGTTGTGATTTTAAACATACAAAAATATACAAGTTTAAAATGTGACATTGGTGCTGAGGAAATCACAACAGACATTTTCAAATTATTTTTTAGACAAAGTGATTCACTGTATTAATCAAGAGAACAATCACCACATTGATAAATATTGAGTTCAATATTTGCAGACCTGCTCTACAGGTAGAAATATTCTCAATGGTTAAACATAAAGAGGCCGCGACAAAACACACAAACACACCTTTCCTAGCTAAATGCCATTTGCATGCAAGTAAATCTTGCCTGCTTGTTGCACAAACACTCTTAACATGACATGTTCTTGATTACAAAGATATTTAAAGGTACAAAACAAAGATAGATTTTCAAAATCACATGAATTATAATATCCTCAATGTCTTGGCAAGACCTTGGGCTTTGCTTTATTCGTGTCAGAGAAATAATGAGCCAGCTAACCTCCCAAGTTTTATTTAGATTAGTGATACCAGCCTGTAGTCACTCAGCTTTGCACACTAATTAGCTCAGCTGCTAATTGGAGTGAAGGTCACGCTGTCACAAACAGATTCAAAATAAAAAAGGAGAGGTTTCAAGTTTCAAGTGGAGGTCTACATGCTTTTAAAAACCTTTTGTTTCTCGGCCCCACACAGTTACAAACAGGCAAAACCTGAAAATGTATCAGTTGTTTACTATTTTGTCCTTTGATTATCTGTTAGATCTGCATCATCTCTGCCAGGTTTCCTTTTAATGAGTCTTATAATGTTTGTGCTGCTATTGTGCAATAAGCAGGAAATCTGCACGTTCAGCATTGTTTCCTTCTTATTTTTCTTGGTCTGCTACAGTTTCAGTCTTATCGATTGCTGCTGACTGTTAAATACATTTTCCAGATTATGACCATGTCCGTGATTTTACAGGATGTTACAGCGGCAGGTTTCTAGAGAGGTGGTCGACGGAGGATCAGTTCACGTCTGGCTGGACCTGACGAGTAAGATGAAAACACTTCAAACAGTCTGCAGTCTTTTTGACAAAATGGTCAATTTTATTGAAGTTGCACACAATAATATCTGCTGTTTGTGTTTTGTCTAGATCGACAAATTGCTATAATGCTGCAGAAGAAACTCCACGAGGCCTTTCAGGTAAAAATAAACGTGTTTTCTGATGTTGTATTTAATTAGCTGGAGCTTTGTATGAATAATATTTGAATTTCAGTCATAAAATGTATAAATTAGACACATTTTATAACGTTATATTTTGTACAGGAGACAAAAAATATGACACAATAAACTTTGATTTCTTTATTATAGGGACAGTGTTTCCGATCTCCATATCAATATTATATATTGATGTTCAAAACACTTAACTGGTTTCTAATATTATGCATTAAACAACCAAACACTTAAATGTACAGCTTAGTAATCACACCACCCGCCATCCTCATTTTAAACACTGTATGGATCTTTTAATTTAAAAACTGATATATTTTATCTATTTTGATATGTTTTCTGAAAAACCTTGTTCAGATTGTTACTCCATTGTCTGTTCGCAGGGTTTTGTGGACAATCAGCTGGGCAGCATGTCGTACCTGGCCGCGCTGCCAATAAAGGTAAATTATTAATGAATATACAAATGCATCATTTCACTCAGTCTATTGCACTCCATAGTTCACATTTCAAGTTATATTATTTTATGTTATGTCGTGTTGTGTTGTGTTATTTTATTTGTTTTCTTGACCTTTTACATATAAGAAGGTACAGTAAAAACTTGAGTCAAATTCCTCGTATGTGCACACATTCCTGGCGAATAAAACTTTGTTAGCAGTCTTCAAAGAGTCTCTAATTTAAAGCTTTAAACAGTACATCAGTTTTGCATGTGAAACATTGTTTGTATGATGGTGTGTACTTTCTGCTAAAGTTCATTTCAGTCCTGTTTTGTGTTGTCTTGCAGTTTGAAAAGCCAATCTACGGTGACCAAAACACCGACTTCACTACGTTTGTGACGCCCGGCGCTGTTCTCAGGTCAGTTTGATGCGGCCTGGTCGATGCGGTGTGGTTAGATAGTTCTTATCCGTCAAAACAGAAGAGAAGTTGAACAAAACTTGTTCTATTTCTTCTTCGGTCTCCTTTTTTTGAGTCACGCACAGTTTGTTTTTAAGAGAGAGTGTTTTAGGTTGTATTTAAACACTTGTTGCTGATAAAAAATGACTGAACCAGCAAATCTTCCTTACAAACTCATCTTCTTTACCTACGTATAAACCAGCTATTTAACTTCCTCTTCCTCATCACCTTTTCACCAGCATCACCTTTTACCTGGCTGTGGGGCTCACAGCTCTGTCGTTTGTCCTGGAGAGGAAGGAGGGGCTTTTGGACAGATGCTGGGTCGCAGGTGAGAGGCTGACACATAAACCATCAAATCTGTGCAGGTTTTGAGGTTTGTGAAGAGTACAAAAGCTAAAAATACTCAAGAAATGCACATTAAAACAACATATTTATGAACCAAAATGTTGAAAGAATACAGGGGAGCTACTCAGCTGCATTAAAATCTAAACAGTCGTGAATATCAGTGAATTGGCTTTTGCAAGATTTAAAGAAATATATATATATATATTACATTCAAGTGTTTAAGTCACTTTGATTGACATGTATCAGTGTTTGCATTGCATAATTTCCAGGCAATATGAGTGTGTGCTGTTTATGTCAGTGTTTAATATTATGTATATTTCAGAGCAATGTAGTATATATATAACAATATAGTATATATAATATGATAAAGCACATTTTAGCTTCACAGACTGGAGATAATTTTCAATACAAAATTACACTGTTGGAAACAAACTGCACAGGCCATCTTTATTAAATAAATGGGAAACATCTTCAAAAAGTGAGCATTTTGGTTGATTAGGAATCTTTTTTGAGAGACAGTGCAGCAGATACTTGCTCCTAATCTGTGCATTCATTTAAATCCTTTGATTGAAGGTGGCAAAACCTTTGTGACATTTAATATTGATGTGAATTTAATCAGCTTGTCTGTGTAATTTGAGATACGACCAGTAGGTGGAGTAATTTGATCAGAGCAGGATGTGAAGATGATGTTTGCACTATGGGGAGTTGTGTGTGTGTGTGTGTGTGTGTGTGTTTATGCATTATGAGTGATTAATTTTATTGATTTAAAATGATTAATGACTTTAGAGGAAGCTTAAAATAGTTTTGGCCAATGAGAGTCAGATGAGGTTGAATGAACCCGAGTTCATAATGATGATGAAGATGATCTGTACTGGACAAAGCTTACAAGTAAATAATAATCTCTCTCTCTCTCTGTCTCTCTCTCTCTCTCTGTTTACGTCTCTCGACCAGGTGTGAGCTCTCTGGAGACGATGCTGGCTCACCTCTTCTCTCAGCTGTTTGTCATCAGTGTTCAGATCATCCTGCTGCTCCTCTTCATACTGCTCGTCTTCAAGGTCCGTCCTCATGACAGAGCTGATAAATCAGACTCCGACAGACACAAACACACACGCACGGTTAAGATCAAACTTTATTGATCGACGAATGGGTTTTTGCAGCAGCAAGAATGAGACCGTAGGGCAGAAAATAACAGCAAGAAAACAGAATAAGTAATAAAACAGCGGATAAAGATAAAGGCCTAAAGGATGTTTTGATTTTATAATCTATGGTGACTGTTTCAGTGATTTTGAACCATTTATATTCACTGACACTCGGGCGCACGCTCACCTTGTTGTTCTTGTTTTTAATCTTTTGCTCCTCATTGTGATGTCAGTACCTGTTTTACTCTTATTGACTCCACGACGTCGTCGATTCATCTTAAAGTGAGGCTGGAGTCTCAAGTTTGACACGCATCATAACATTTCGCGTACAATTTTGGCTCCCTGAGTTTCTGTTTAAGCCAGTTTTCTGACTCTGAGAGGTTCATTAGAAGAGTCGCTGCATTCCTGATGTGATTTGGTTTGTGGAGAGTTTGCAAATGTAGAAAGTCCATTTTCCCCCTCATTTGCATTTTTACCGCCTCATGAAAACAACTTTATCTGCCATTAATCATATTTATGTAAATAATAATTGACTTTAACCACCATTTATTTTCTGAGATGGTGTCGTGTTGTGCATGTTTGTTTCTGTTAAATTCACATGTACAAGTGAGGAAATGTTATTTAAATCTTCCTGTGTGAGCCCGTGAAAGCCTGAAGGTCAGCGGGGTCAGATCTACAGTGAGAACAACAACCAGAGGGAACGTGGGGATTCTGTTCGTCATTGATTTCCAATAGACACACATGTATGTGATCAATGCAGAGAGAAGGCACTCAGACGTAAGAGGATAGATATCATTTGTGTGTGTGTGTGTGTGTGTGTGTGTATTTGTGTGTTGACTCCATGCACACACATTTTTTATGGGTGTGTCAATGTGAGTGTGTGCGTGTGTGAGCGTTCATGTGTGTTAATTAAGGTGCCGAAGTCCAGAGAGACCACCGCTGCATAAATCACTTCCTGCGCTGGCCGTATCCAGGGATCACTGTGGGATCGCCACGACAACAGCCCTTGATTGCTGTGGCAACCGAGCAGTCATGTGGCCTCTCGGTGCAGGTCTATTTTTGCACGTTGTCAGGGGAGACGGATAGTGTCGTAACACACCGAGGACAAGTGCACCAACACACACACACACCAGTCTTAGAAATGCCTGCAGATTCAGCTCAAGCCGAGAGAGTTATCACCTTGAATCTTGCAGACTTTTCTCTCTGTTTTTATTTGAGTTTCGAACAGTTTCTCATCTCACGCAGCGCCTCGGGCGTGTTTGCGCTCCCCTCGACTGCTTAATCAGGAGACACATTACTCTTCATTTCTTGTAGCGTTTTTGGCCGGAGATCAGTGCAGAACATCAAAGAGCGTTTCTGTCTCATCTCATCTGTTCTCATGTTCCCTAAAAGAGCGCTCCAATGATTTAACATCTGTAACGTTGTCAGACCCACAATGGACAGTTTAAAAAAAAAAGGATCCAATTCAAAGCAACAGGACCAGAAATATCTTCATTTATATTTCATAGATTTATATTCCATAAGAAAACCTGCCGCCTACATTACCCACAAGGCAACTCGCCAACAGCTTGGACTGCAGAGGTCTGTCTCAGTCTTCAGATTTTTTTCATACCCAGACTTGTAGACTTCACACAGAGCTGACGCTGACTCGAGGCGGTTCGTCAGACGTATCACAGCTCCTCTGAAGCCTCACAAGACTTTGAACAACTTTTATTTGGTAGTTCTCAAAAAAAGACATGCAAACTTTACTCGTTTGTGAAATCGATGAAGTTCTCCGTCAAGATTTATAGTTTTGCATTTTGTGCACACAGCGATATGCCGATCAGTGTGAGCATTTTTATCTGTCTTATATTTACCTTCATCATTGCAGTGTCTTAAGTTGTTTATGGTTTCCTTCTTTACATGTATATCACTATAGATACTACCAAACCACTGCCATTATCTTTCTATAATAATAAAAAATATAATATTTATTCCAAGGTGACACAGAAAGTTTCAGTAAAAGTTATTTTCTTGTATGACTTGCTGCTTTTTATTTTAAAACGCCCCTTTCAGCTACTTTTGTTTTGTATTTATGCTCATTTATATTGTCAGCATCTATTATTTTCACCTCTGCAGCTTTGTGAGTAAAAACTAGCCTGGACTTCACCTGACTTCTTCTTCTTCTTCTCTCTCTCTGCAGATGCCGAACGAAGGATCCTTGTTCCTGGTCATAATTCTCATCGTGCTTCAGGGCGTCACTGGCATCTCATTCGGCCTCGTCATCTCATCCGCAATCGACGACGAGCAGAGTGCCAACCAGGCCGCTCTGGGCATCTTCTACCCCAACCTCATCATCAGCGGTACGTTTCACATGAACTGATATTTACTCTTATTTTGTAGCCTCTTCTGAAAACAAGGTGTTAGAAGAGGAAGATGAATATTTGTTTGGGTTGGTTGAGAACAAAAAAACGTCTCTAGATGCTTTAAGAGGACTTTTGTCAAACAATTATCCAACAATTGGGCCAATTCATACTATAAATATACACTTTTGAATAGTTTTCTGTGATCATATGAGGCATTATAGTGGAGTGTAGTTGACGGCATTGAAGATCATTTTAACTCTTTGTGTGTAATCATGTGTATATGTGTGTGTTTTCCATATAATTAACAATATTCTCATTTGTTGTTGTAGCTTGTGAGAAAACAAAAACAACAAACTCATCAACTGTTGGAGTATTTATGATCAAACTGTTTCAAACTGTCCCTTTCTAGCAGCCTCAAGGACACTTTATCATGTTTCCGTGCACAATAAGTCACCATGTTATCATGTTTAATCTACCACAGGGGCATCCTCTTCTTTTTTTTTTCTTCTTCACATATGGGGCCACCATTTGGGGGGCGAGTATCGACTGTATCAAATGATTTTCAGCAGCAGCGTGGAGCCAGATTTTTGTTTTTGAGCATTTTTGTTCATGTTGACTTTGCTTTTTGATCTTCATCTTTAAAGAAATCCTTCTAAGTGCTCACAAAAAAACAACAAAAACAAATCAGAAACCGGACATACTCCATCTGCTGATGAAGACCAAATCATGTGATCGACTTCTCGAGAACAGCCACTAAACTGTTTGTTTTCACATTTCAAGGCTGAACTCTGAACCTTATGTCATATTTTGTGTCACCACTTCCTTTTTCTCACCAAACAAAGAGACACCAGAGGCTGTTTAAATGCTTCATGGTGTTCATTACTAGGAGAGAACATCCTTTTTTAACAGCAGGTGTAAATGAAGTCTTACACAGCATCCTCTCCGTGCTGCACTGCAGGTATCATCTGGCCTGTGGAGTGTATCCCGTATCCTCTCCGCTACCTCAGCCTGGCTCTTCCTCAGACCTACGCCTCCGAAGCCCTCCGCTGTATCATGTACAGAGGTAATGCACGCGTTACACAACACTCATCAGTTTCATAATACAGGCTGCTGCAGCTCGTATGGTGCGTGCACGCGGCTCAGATCGTCGCAAACAACACAGCCAGCGTGCCGGCCGCTCGTCTAAATCATTAATCAGCTCTGGGTCCCGTGTAACTCGGCTTCCTGGAATGTGTGGTGTAGTGGTTTCGCTCCGTCTCCCAATCTTTCTCCTTGCCTTGACCTCACCTCGTCTCAGAACAATAAGGCCCGACGACAGCCCGAGCTCCCTCCGTGTTACGCGATACACAGGAAGTCAGGGGAGCTGCTTCCTGTTTGAAATCCTTATTGTGGAGGCGCAGTGGAAGACGAGACGCAGGCAGAAGTCGACAGTGTCAGGATTCAATTCGGGGGATGAACTGAAGCTTTTTCTTTTTTTTTCTTTGAAACTGCATCAGTGTCCCGTCACATGGATCAGCCCGTATCAAGATAATAAGAACGTGATGTGTCAGCCGCTATTGGCCAATTGTTTTGTTTTTTTTTGCAGTTTTAGCATAGAGAAGGAAATGCTTATTCACGTAATTAGTGTAGGAAAATGATCTCACTTCCATTTAGTAGCTGTTTTTGAGCTTTCAGTTATCAGTTTGTGAGATTGTTTCCTCATCTGCAGTTTCCAAGGTCAATAATGAACTTTGAATTTGAATTATTATTTGAAACACTTGTGCATTTGCAATTGTGAACAGGATATCAAAACTGAAAAGATTTTGCACTTTGCAAAAATGAAGTTAACACGCAGTGACTCTGAAGTAGAGTAGTGAACACATGAGCTCAATAAAACAGGTAACATATTTCTGCGAGTGTCTGTGGATTGTCCAAACATGCATTATTTGGTAAAACGAGGAATTGAGCAAAGAGACACGATAAAAAAAATCTCTGTTGTGTCTTTTAATATACAGCAAATATGATTTTAGTCTGTTCATACATTTAAATGCTGTTACTACTGCATTACGTATGTGAAACTTTCCCTTCAGTATTTGAACATTAAACCTGCAGACTCACAGTGAATTTTTTTATGCAGGGAAATCTGAGTGACGACATGTATGTGTGTGTGAGATCTGCCGCCAACTGAGCAGCTTTTATTTGCTTCAGGGCTTCTCAGTGTTGTTGTAGAGGGAGAAGAGAACATTTCAATAATTTAATCTCACAAAACTAGTTTGTCATACATGCTTTACAGTATGACTTTTACTCAGCAGAGACTTTGAAAACCAAACTGGGAGGTACTGAGATCTTTTATTTTATCACATGCTTCTAGATTTGATGGAGTAAAAAGAAGTCTTATTCTCTCTTTCGTCAAGAGTTGTCGTACATGTCAGTTAAGAACGAAGTCATTGCCAGCAGCCGGTTTGTTCAGCAAAAGACAAAAGGACAAAAAGACTGTGAGCAGGTGGAAGCTTGTCTGTGTCCAGAGTTATTTGGCTTTTGTATGGATGGAAGGTAAAAGATATTCAAAAGATATAACATGTTGATTAGTGAGCTTTAGAGGTGGCTGTTTTTACAGTCGGACAGAACCAGATTAGTTATTTCTCTGTTTCTTATTTTCCAAAATGTTTAAGTGTTGCTTAAAGTTTTTTTTTAATTTCTTGCAGAGTTACTTGTGTTTTTACGACATCTAACGTTTGCTAAATGCTGAATATAAACGTGAATCCCTCCGACAGGTTGGGGTCTGTCTCGGATGATGGTGTGGCGAGGCTTCGCGGTCACCCTGGGCTGGAACACCTTCTTCCTCATCCTTGCCACGGTCATCTTAAAGCTGAGGACGTGACGACCTCGTCCCGGAGAGGCGTCTTCATTTTCGGAGACAGAGCCGTCGGGTGGAGGCAGCGACTCACCTGGGCCTCCCGTCTGCGGGTAGAGCGGGACGAGGGAGGACTCGCTGCGGTTTAACAGACTGATGAGGATGATGCATCGGTCTCCCTCCTCCGTCCTGTCTGTCTCACACACACACACACACACACACACACACACACACACACCAGTCAGCTGCCTGACCCTACAACAGTTGCTTTGGCCTGTTCAAGCGCGAGTGAAACTTCAAAATGTTGCACATGTAAGTAAACAAGAGAGAGGAAAATATCCACATGCACAATATAAAATATATTTGTTAAATGAGGGGAGTGTGTAGTTTGGGAGTTTATTTTACTTCTATATGCAGCTTCTTGAAAGTTTTCACTCCCAGAATGGGCCACGCATAAACTCAGGGTCATTTTTTTTTTATTTCTGTTTGCATCGGTCTCAATGCTAATAGAGAGATTTGGTGGTGAATCAACTGCAGGACAATGATTTTGTCTGCACAGTGTTTGTTGTCTGCTTTAAATTGGAAATAGAGAGAATTTATACGTAAACATCAACTTTAAAATTGCGAGAAAAGGAGTCAGCACAACAAGAAAATGTGAAATTTTTTTTTCATTTGCTTTTTTTCTTTTTTTTTTGTTACAAGCTGAAAAATGAAGGTTTGATTTATTATTACATGTTGGGAAACCAGAAAAGGTTTTTAAAGTGCAGATCGTTGTTGTTGTCCAGGAAATTCTCACCCGTTTGGGCTTCCCACAGCAACAGCAGCTTCTTCTCTCGTTGTTCACAATTACTTCCTGTCTGGTGTGTGACAGGAAGCGGTAACCATTTCTGATCTTGTTGTGTTACCAGGTGCTCAGCTGCAAACTGGCACGTAGAGCCGCGCCACCGTTGTGTTTCGTGTCTGAATCTCCTGCAGGAGATAGAAATGGGGTTTGATGTTGGTGATGGGAAAAATGTTGGTACTGTATCTTTTAGGTTTTTTCAATTTTTTTGGGGTTTCTCTCCACTGTGCGGGACAGAGTGGAGGATCACAGGTCGGGCGTGTCGTGCTCATCAAGCCGTCTGCAAAACATGTTATATTTTTTACACAGAAGTCATATAGAAGTCTAAAACACAAAATAAAAGCACACAGGAGTAATGCTGTTGGATGTCATGGAGGTGTGCCTTTGGGGGAGATGTGGTGTGTGCACTGTGGGGAAAAGGGAAGAAAAATGAAGAAAAACTATTAAATCTAGCCCCCTGTGTTGTTGGATGGACGTTGGTGATTAGTGTGATTGTCAGCAGAGAAGCTTTGGGAAGCAAAGGACTGAGTCTGAGTCAAAAAACTTGATTTTCTTTCTTTTCTTCTGCACAAATAACCAGTAATGAAGAAGGCTACATTTTCACTGACCTCTTTAGGGTACTTTGAATAGTTAAAAAATATATTTTTAAAAAAATGCAACACAGCAATATATTTAGTTTTTAGTCTTTAGATTATGAGGTATTTTTCCAGTAATAAGTTCAAAACTAAACTGTTAATGATAAACAAATAATGGATGATTGGATTGGAAAGGCAAATTACTTGAAAAAAAATACCAGATATATTAAAAAGAAAAAGTAGTTTGTTAATAATTAATCATATCCAGCTAATTTCTTTGCATTTTACTCATCTCTGTGAAGACAGACAAAATATTGATCTCTGAATCAATGAGGTCTCTGACTTGACCGCATTCATTACAGCTTGTGAAAGTCCACATATTTGCTTTCTTGCCAAGAGTTAGATGAGAAGATCGATACCACTCTCATGTCTGCTTGTTAAACATGAGACTAAGGCCAGTAACCAGGTAGCTTAGCTTAGCATAAAGACTGCAAACGGGGGGAAACAGCTATCATTAGATCTAGGTAACAAATCTGTTTACCAGCGCCTCTGAAGATCATTATATCTCGTACAGGTGAAGTGACTTCCTGGAGTCTGGTTGCAGTGGAAATAATCCAGCAAATAACCCAGCATAAAACCTCAGCATGTGATTTATATTGTTTTTTATATGAACAAAACATACATTTAATGTACTGATTAATGTGCTTTATAGGCATTATGGTGTTTCTCCTTGTTTCCAGTCTTTAAGCTCAGCTAAGCTAACTGGCCTCTCTTTGCAACTCTCAGCAAGATAACAAATAAGTGTTTTTTCCCAAAATGTCAAATAATTCCTTCAGAATTGAGGAGCTTTGACTGAGTCCTGCATCAGATGTTGTGCCAACCTCATAAAGAATATAAAAATGTTTACATTCATCCGGACACGCGCCTGATTTTTTAGACGTTTTAATAGTTCGTCTGTCGGACTGGGTGCGTATACCAGCATGTGTTGTGTTTTCGATGTGTTTGTGAATGCTGTGGGCCATAACGTGCTGCAGCACTGGCAATGCCACTTATATTATTGTAATGGAGAATTTATGTGTCCATTAACAGGATGAATAATGAATCTAAATCCCTCTGATTGTTTTGCGTTGGGATTACGTCATGGTCTAATGGATGTTTGCACAGTTTGCTGTGTGTAATGTTAGATGTGGAGCCTTTTAGGAGAGAGATCCCTGCACTGTAAATCTGCTGTTGCTCTGCTTCATCAGTGTTCCCGTCGCACATTTTAAGGGACATTGTGTTCTCGTTTGCTGGAGAGCTGCAGCCTCTCGATCTGATAGAAGCAGCTTTCTGTCACGTTCAGGTGACACCGACGTGCTCCTAAACAGACTCAACTATTTTGTTTTGTTTTTTGCCAAACTGTGAGGATGTGCACTGTAGCTCTGTTTTTACTCTTGCTTTGACAGAAAGCTGAAGATAAATCTCACATCCTGCTGGGACTGCCTCCGTGCCTCTCTCGACTCCCTTCAGACAATAACGTACCTTTATAAAAATACGTTTAAAATGGTGGACAATCTCCAGTGAAATCGGCACAGCTTACATAAAAGTACAGACTTTATTTGGAAATATTGTGTGAATACTTTTTTTTTAAAATAACTTTTGGAAAATTGGCACATTATTGCTAAAAACTATGTGAAATCTCTGTAACACTGTCATGTGCTGATTTTTGTTTAAAGTGCTCTGTATCCATCTTTGTGGAAAAAACCTCATCTTCGCTATCAATAATTAAATACTGCTGCTCCACGTACAAAAAAATGTGTATACATATAAGAAGAATATATAAGAATACGTGTACCATGTATTATGTAAATGCAAACATCTTGGAGCAAACCTCCATATGTATAAAGTGTTTTATAAGATTTACATGAACTGCAATCGCACTATTACAACTAATCGTGGGTGCTTATCAAGCTGTTCCACTCCTGTTTTGCTTTTATAATGCTTCATGGCAGATTTTCACTAATGACTGATCTGTGATTAACGTCTGTGTCGTCTTGAAGTCGGCGAGACGCTTCGAGAAAAGTTGCATATTTCTTTGCACCAATCAGACTTTTACCAAAGTTTCAATAAAAATCAGATGGATTGTTTGCTTATATTGCCTGCACGCTCAATCAAGTCAGTCAAATTTGATCAAACTATGACACACAGTCCAGATGAAGCAAATTATCTGAGTTTAAGAGTGTTACACTATTCAGAAATAATACCTAAGCAGTACTAATATGTACTTAATATGTCCTTTAATATTTTCTTCAACTACGGTCTTATTTGGATTACCGTAAGTCAACCAGATTTGCAAATGTAGCTGCTTCTTATTCAGATTTGTCACTTTCGTTAACGTTTTGAATTTTGCAGTTCATGTAAAAACAGGTAAACATGTTGTGAACGTTTGTGTCGCTCTGCTCCAAACTCCACTCGACTACCTCCGCTGTCTCTCCCCAAAGGGCATGTAAAGCATTTACACTCCTGTGTTGTGACATGTATGCTCTGTGATGGCAGACATGCTTTGATGAAGTTCTTGTATTTTGAAACAATAAACCTCGTTGAGAAATCCTCCTTTTGTCTCGTTGTTCGGCATTTCAGAGCCGTGCCAGATTTACTCAATACCAAAAGAACAAAATCCCCCACAATTCCTGCGGTTACAAAAACACCCGCAGGGCATGGATGACAGATTAAGTCAGTGACATCATGCCGCTTGCATCACTGTGTTGCCTGTTACCGTGGTGACAGTGATGACCCCGCTGCCCTTAGTCGAGAAAGGTCCTCTGTGATCAAAACAAATGTTATCAAAAGCAAAAGAAAAAAAAGTTTGACGATCAAATACTAAAAACTATTTACAGAAATAAATATTGTTTAACTTGAAAATCTTTAAGTCAAATATAAATATATTGATATGAAACTTTTGCACTACTTACATAATATTTTTATGTCAAATTAAACTAATAATTTCACATCTACATATCCATTTGTGAAAGTCAGAAATTGACATTTAATTTTCACAAAACATTCAGCAAGAGTAGTTTTGACATCTGGAGAATAAGAATATGAAAAATAAACTATAATTACATTATTTTATGATCACGTGGCTCATTGTTTTTATCTTTTTTTTTGGTGTATTATGGCAGAGAGCAATGAAAAACACACCAACCTTTCAATGCACTGATGACATTTGTTAATAGATCTCTTCATTGTTGGTTGATTTGTGTGAAAATTAACATTGTCATCAGTCCTATCTTATTATTATGACACAACACTGCCCCAAACATTGTTATGTGAATCCTTGAATATGATGTATCGTTCTTTCAGTAAGTGTCTCGGATGATTCCTCGTGTGGGCAGCAAAGCTTGAAGAGATCACACACGTTTCCAACAGGTACCTGAACTCGCTCCACTCCCACCTTCTCATCTCCCCTCTTTTAAACCCGTTATTAGCATCTCAATCAGGAAACTCTTCAGACAGACACTCGCTAATGGACCGAGGTGATGTTTCCCGAAACATACGCGACACGACACAAGAAACAGCCTTCTTCCCACGCTCAGTGCCTCTGGGTGTTTGTTTCAAGTGCACATATGTGTCCTTGAGGTCGTGTGAGTACAGTAAAGGTTGTGAAAATCCCCAAGCAATTTTCCTTTGAAAGCCATTGATCATCTTCTGCTCAGAGTCTAACATTTCAAATGATCCCGTCAGACACTTCGTATCATACAACCACGGGGAAAAAAAAACGGCCTTACTGACAGGCTGCTATTAAAATGCTCCTTTATTTTAGAGTGTAATGAGTCTGGCTGTCTATCCGCAGCCGATTACAGCGGATGGTGAGCTTAGTGACGACACCCTGCTTAATTACAGTCGGTGACTCTGTAATTAGATGCAATGACACCCAAAGTCTCAAAGGACTGCACTGTATGTTTCCTGCTACACATATACAGTCACAATATGACTGAATATGTGTGACATGATACAGAAAAATACACAAAATGCTCCATTAAACTGGAGACAAAACAGGCAAAATGATTAGTCAGACATCGTCAAGCAGCGTTTTGCGTACTTGATGAAAACGATCCAGATGTTCCTCCGACTTTAATTAAGGGAGAATTCCAGTAACGTTTACAGTTAAACCCGATTTAGAGCTGTCTACATCTGGTTTACGTTTCCTCTAATCATTTTGCAACACGTCATCCGATTACATTTACAATCTTTTCCATCCTTTATTATTGTTCTTGAAAATATGCTGCAGCTGACCTCAGCCTGAAATGAAATCTGGCTTCAAACTTACGTCTCGGTTAACAAAGGTTACGGTGGTAGATCTATGTGGCAGTCCAGGTTAAGATGGGATCATTTCATCCTCTCGGCAGGGGCTCGACAAACTCCACCAAACAAACACATTTCCTGCGATGAATTACATCGAAGACATCAAAGCGTTTTGTTTTGTGTACTGAACAGATAGAACAGGCAGCAAATGACTTCCTCCTCTGTTCGCTCGAAGGAGGAAATGACCACTTAAAAATACAGGAATGAGGATGAGAAGAGCAACGTGGTTGATCCTCAGTCCAACAAGATAAGATAAACTTTCATGAGGTTCACGGCAGTAAAAGTACATGAACAGTAGCTATTATATGGTTGACCGGAGGCTTTATCTGCAGATGTGCACTAATACTTACCTGTCGTCTGTTTGACTCTGACACTCATTCCTCATTTGTAGTTATATTTAGCCGATTATGTGCTAAAAAATGCACAATAACACCCAAAAAGAGGTGCTCTTTTGAAATAATCAAAACTGTTCATTCACTTTCTTTGCTAACATTAAGTGTCAGGTCCTGCAGATAGAACTGATATCACTGTATCTGCTCAGTGGTGCTCCTCAGCTGCAGTCTATTATAGCGTAACCACCTTTTTCAATCTACGTCGCCATCATAATTACTGAGACAGCTCCCTACAGGTCCAGCTGATGGTGTTTGATCTGTGGGCGACCGGCAGGGTGTCACATCTAAAATGTCATCATGGCCGTGTGCTGGAGGAGCAGAGCGAACAGGGCGCACGTCTCCATCTGTTTGAATTATCAGAGGGATTTAGACAAAACAGGCTAATTTAATTAGGGAAATGCAGTGCAGACTGTAGACTGTGAACAACAGTGTGAAGCTGCGTCACCGGCCAACGGGGAAGTTTTATTATCATGTGGTATCATACTGTATTCACTATCTAAAACAGAATTAGTGGAAAAAGTCAGAACTGCACTGGAGGCCTCACTTCGGCTCAAAACCTCTGAATTTAACTGGGAATGGTAATTGTAGTTTAGCAGCGTAGCGTGGTTTTCTAATTCATTCTTTCTATTTACTTCACACACATCCTTCAACAAAACTAAACTATTCTCACAGCTCTCGTGCATTAAATACTTAAATATCAAATGTAAGCCAGCATTTAGTAAATATAATGTTTACCATGTTTACCATCTTAGTTTAGCTTCTTAGCATGTCAACATTTGATAGTAATCAACAAAAACAAAGTGCAGCTGAAGCTGAGGGGATCTGCATTTATTTTGGGGATATTTAGGCAAAAAAGAAAAGATTGGACAGATTAAAAGTTTGACCTTATGAGGCGCTGAAGAGGAAATAATCCTGAGCAGAACGTTTATGCATAAAATTTCATCGTAATTCATCCAATAGTTGTCCAATTGTTGTTCATGATGAATGGTGACAATATTTAGTGCTGGTCCATCAAGTAGAAACATTTAACTGAAAAAGTACAAATGTTTGACCTGCTAAAAAATCCAGGTTAGAAAAGCAAACATCCTTCTATACATGACTTTATATCAGTGCATCCAATAGTTTAGTGGATAGTAGATATTTGCCTGCTTTTCTAAACAACTACAGTTTTATTTTTTGAAAAATTGCAAAGTTAATCTTAAGTTAATAATTGTCACAATGGAGTCAACATGCAGCTGAAAATAAGACTTTTCCACTGTCTACTTTTGCACACTTAAACATCATTTGACAGCTCTGAGACAGTTTTTGATGCACTCTGTCATCGTAGCTGTGCAGCCAGCTGGGTGACTAGCAGCTGATGAGAGATTGAAAAACATCTTGCCAGTTGTCTGCCTCTTGTCTTGGCATGTTTATCTTCTCAAACCGCTCATAACCAGTTTACAACTGAGATGTACTCAGGGTTGCCCAATGTCGGTTGTAGCCCGCATGTGTCTTGTGATGCGTGCAGGCAGGTGCTGGTATTTTGAAATCTTATCAGAAAAGATTAAGAAATGTTGTTACCATGCGAGAAGTTTGTTTATGTTTTGTTTACGACCAAACAACATGCAAAGCATATTATAGCACAGCACATACTGCAACATGTGTGCACAGAGGCAAACTTAAATTCACACACAAACGTTACTGTACAGTCGTAATACTCATGATATTTCAGTGGGAATATGTTGCAATGTCCAAATGGTACATCCATTCACAGTATGAACAATTGGCTTTAGTTTGTTAATTAAATACACATTGTAGGACACTCACAAAACAATACCAAAGTGTGTCAGTTAAAAATGTGCTCAGTCTTGCAATGCCAGCACACACACACACACACACACACACACACACACACACACACACACACGCTTGATTAATCTGGTCCAGTCACCCTATGTGCCTGCTTTGTAATATACTAAACATTCTGTAAACATTATCCAGTGCATGGTTACTGTCACCATGGCAGCATGACAACAGTGCTCAGCTCGGCCCCTCAAACACGGGACAGTAGTGTTATTTAATATTTGGCTACGCATGAGCACAGCATGTTTCTATCACATAATCCTGTCACACCAGCGAAGACTTCTCCGCGCCGCCCCTCCTGACTCCCTGAACGCAGCCCAGCTGTTGCTATGTTTTGGTCTTATCGCACAACAACAACAAAGGATAAAATGCTCGCTGAGAACAGTCTGCCCTCAGCGCAATCCCACACACTTTGTCCACGGTCAGCATCGCAAGGGACCGGAGCAGATGCTTTTGTTGAGATTTGGGGCACTTACATCATATTAGGGAAGTGTATCAAGTTATAAGTAAGTCCGGGCAAAAACAGGTCTGTTTATGTGACCGTAAGAGAGGAGCCAAAATAAGACTTCAGCTGTGGAAATGAGTTAAATAAACAAGAATATTTTGATTCCTTTTTTTTTTTTTTTTTCAAAAGAGCAGTATTTTAGAGGTTACAATGTCTGTTAATGAATCAGTTGGTGTTCTGGTTGCTAAACAAACTTTCTCATAAACCAGAGGTCAAAATTCAGCCTCTGTCAAAACACTCAGTAGCAGACCTGCGTCCTATCAAACAGAAACTGCAAGTACCTTAATGAAATGTGCACTTGACTGTTTGCCAAGAGTTGAAACTGTAAATGTCCATAAAGAACTATGGAAATATATTTTGATATTTTTGGGTTGAAACTCTGCTGCAACTAAAACTTTTTTATTCTCTGCAGACAGAAGCAAGTTTTCATCTCCAGTTCAATCAGAATACAGCAGCAGATGTTTTAACTTATGTTCAGGCAAAAAAGACCATATTTCTACATCTGTGGTGACAATTTAGACATGGAGTTTATCCGAATATTTTAATGATCAAATTTAGCTTCATTGCAGACTTTCTCATCAAGATCTTTTGGACTTGTTATCTAGTTTTCAGGAATCTACGATGATAACACACAAGATTAAGAAAAAAAGTTTAGAGTTCACTTTTTAAAACCTGGTTGAACATAATTTAAAAATGTTCTACTTGTATTATTTTCTTAACTACTGTTATTCACCTTTACTATAATGCATCTCCACTTGCATCCCATATTTAATTTATTTACTCATTCCTGCTTTAGCTAAAACTTATAATATTTATTGCAAACTTTTTTTTGCAGCTATGTCAAATTATTTTAGCAAAGTAGCAATGTGAGAATTTTTCCACTACAGAGAAAAAAAGATTTTAAAAAATATATTTGTTGAGTTGCTTTTTTTAAAATGTTTGCTACTTCTGTATTTTATCATGTTTTTTCTAATTAAATGTAATCAATAATTTAGGCCTATTTCAGATTCTTAGTCACCATCGCCAACTGTTCTATTAAATATTCTATTAAGTATTTTCTGTCTTCTTATAGTACTTTATTCAGGTAGGTGCTTATTAGAGGTGCCATAAAGGTGGAATTATTTTCATTGCATGTTAAAAAAGTCAGCCTGCAATAGATATTATGCCCTTAGCTCCACAGAATAACACAGGTTTGCACTCAAGCGAAGGTCTGTACAGTGTGAAAACACAAGTGTTGGCAGGATCCACCGTGTACCTGAGGGTTGTAATCAGACCACACTCGTGTGTATGTGTGTGTCTCCACATTTTTCATCATTTCCTGACGCTTCGCACAGGAGTGCAGCTCATTGGCTCTTGGAAAGAGAAGCACTTGTCAAAACATCCATCAGGAGTGAAGTGAACTGGCTGCAGCGCCTTCACCCGTGGAATCAAAGGAAGGTGTGTCCGCTGCTTCCAGCCCTGGAGAGGTGTTGGTGTCGCAGCCATGGCAACGTAAACAGGGCGGTTCAAACACAGATTAAAATGTGTGCAGAGATTATGTAAGGTGTGTGCAGTGAAGTGTGCAGTGTGTGTGTGCATATGCACAGGCACACATAGTTTCTTATGTTTCTTAAGGCAGAGTCTTCTTTCAGTGTCTGCAGCTCGTTGAAAAACACTTCAACGTGCAACGCCCACTACTCACTCCTGGAGCAGCAGGCGTGTATTTTATTAGCAAACGTAAGTGTGTGTTTTACAGCGTCTCAGCAGTATAAAAATAAGTCTGTCTCTGTGTGCATACCTATGTGTGTGTGTGTGAGAGAGTAAGTATGTGTGATTACCATGAGGGACGTTAAATTCTATTTAATCTGTTCTTGGCCTCCCCTGATTTTTCCACTCATTCTCACATTGAAGGAGTTGTCTCCCACTATACACACACATAAATACACTCTCACAAACTGGAGGTCCTCGGGTGAAATTGATCTTCCAGGAGTCTTATACACACAGCTGGAGCTGAATTGCAATGATGTTGTTTGCTCCACATCTGGGACGGATTAATTTCTCAAGTGAAAGGTCATTTTGTACGAATGATTTAGACTTTTGTGCACACAGCTGTGAAACTTATTCATGACTACCGATACTTGTTTGCTTTCTGAGATATGAGTGGTTTTGAAATATTTTTTTAAGGTTTGGTTTTCTTATTCATTGTGTTATTTTTAAGGCTTTTATGTTTATTATCTATTTTATTGGTTTCCATTATCAGCTCGGTGACTCGTGGCCTTTTTTTACAGCCTTTTATTTATTACTGTAGTTGATCATTTGTATAAATACTGTACGCTGATTTTTCATTTACTTGCTATGTGAGTTTCTGAACTTGTCATCTTTGAATACAATCATGTGTTACTGTTGGCAGTTTGTCTCATAGACTGTAATCTGTCTGAGTACACGTGTCACCAAACCGGTTCTCCCTCTATGAATTAATTAAAAAGTAATGTAATCTTATCGAACTTTATCGGGCCTTGAATCAGTAAACTTTCAGTATATTCAAATTGCTGAATGCACTACCGCTGCAGTAATTTGAATATAAAATGTGATGATGAGTCATTTTTTAGGAGGTAAATCTTAATAAACAACAAAGATCCCTGAATGTACTCTCACCATGTTATGTTCACATGATATATATATGTAAATCAGGAGCTCTATAGGAAACTTTTTCTAATAAAAATCATGGTTTAAATGTTTTTTAAGGCTTAATTTGTGTATTCCACCTGAGAAGCAAAGAGAAAGTCACAAATCTGATTGTTGGACTTGAGGAGAGTGAAGCTTTAGAGGTCTGTGATCTGTTTTGGTCTGTTTTGGTCTATTATTCCAACGCAGCCGTGGGTCAAGAACATGTGATTCGATTTTGGTGTGTTTTTTTCAGTGCTTCCTCTTGTTGTGAGGCTGGATATTTTGACAGAAAACAGAAGTCACATCTCGCATGACTGCTTTTTCCCATGTTTTTCATAAAAGTCGGCGTCTAAACGCAGATTAACCACATTCAAAACATGTCTATTAGTAAAGTAATACATTTAGAGGCACACAAGCAGTGCAGAAAACTCTCCTTCCTCCTTAAATATACTGTTGGGATGCAGAAATTTGCATTAAGATTTTAACATAAACATCCTGATATGCATCTTTTCCTTATGTATGTTATCCAAGTGCATTATCTGGGATGAGTTAAACGTCTTTAACTACATAAAGCAGTGTAAAGCAGATACTGTATCACCCTCAGTGGTATAAAGATGGTTTCTAAAACAAACTGAATTATCTTCTTTAGAAAACACTCCCACACACCCGCATATTCACAGCAGAAAGAATTCATGCAGCGTCGGGGAGATAAATATAAAGATGGAGATGGCGGCGACGCAGACAGAAAACATCTCTTACAGGCCTTGTTTCGTTCCAGTTGTGTCCATCCAGGCAGAAAATCTAAGCACTCGCGGTGTGTCAGGTGTTCTGAATGAACGCGAGCGTGAAAGGGCAAATGGGGGAGGAAAGGAGAGGCAGGCGTGTCTGTGGAGCCCGAATCTCTCAGGTTCACTTCAAAGTTCAGCGAGGAGGCGATGAAGCAGAGCAGCTGCTGAGGGCCTCGCTGGTGCTCAAGGTGAGCTCACGACACCGTAAGTTGAGTCAAAACAGTTTGTGGTTGACAGATGTGATCACTGGTGTCGCCCAGATGTGCACTGCAACAAATATCTAAACTTCAGAGATTTCAAATAAGTAAAGTTTTGTCAGAATTTACAGTTTCAGTCAATATTTTTACTCTTCTGGAGACATTGCACTCTTCAGTTCACTGCATTCATCTTAGAGCTGTAACATGTACAATAAGATGATTGCACTTATTGGAGGTGAAGCTGATTTTAGTATGTTTTGGATATGAAAATCTTAATTTGTAAAGTAACTAAAGCTTTCAGAACATTTTTGCAAAGTATTTGCCTCTGAAACATGATCTAGTAGAGGCAGAAATCAAGAGTGGAATGTGTAATGGAAAGTACTCAGATTATTTACTGATGTAAAAGAGTAAAACCACAGTGTATAAATACTGTTACAAGTAAAAGTCCTGCATTCAAAGTATTACTGAAGTGAAAGTATTTGCATCAGAATATACCTAAAGTACCAAACGTGAAAGTTCTCATTATGCAGAATATATATTTCATCATATATGTCATATAATCATAATTATTGATGCATTCATGATTTCACTTCAATGTGTATACTGCTGAATAGCTTATTTATTAGGTAGGTAACTTTTGTATTAATAATCTGAACGTGCAAAAAAATAAGTGAAGCTATCAAATAAATGAAGTGAAGTAAGTGAAGTAAATACCTCACATTTTTACTAGTACTCGAGTAAATGTATTTTTTTCATTTCACCACTGACACGAAAATCCTCAATTAAAGAACAAGAACATCCCATATGAGTAAATGTACTTTGTTACACTCAGTACAGACAGAAAGTGTCGAGTAATAAGTAATATTTTTGTAATTAAGTAAAGTATTTGAGTATATGTACTTCAATTTCTGACAGAAAATGGCATTAAAAGAGTACAAGTACTTCATATTTGTACAAATAAATGTACTTTGTTACACTCAATGCTTACAGAAAGTATCAATTAAAGTAATATTTGTGTATCTGAGTAAATGT
>JBAJHX010000033.1:19634874-19651629 GCA_037176925.1 Amniataba percoides
CCCTCTCTTTAAAAGAGGAGGGTGCCCCCCCCGGGGGGGGGGGGGGGGGGGGGGGGGGGGGGGGGTTTTTTCGGGTTGGGGGTCCCCCCCCCCCCCCCCCCCCACTTCCACCGCCACCCATCTCATTCTGCCCCTCTTCCTCCTCCTCCTCCTCCTCTGCATTGTCTCTCTTCACAAGTGAATTATGTGATAAGTTTGGCGTCGTCTGATAGGGATCTCGCAGTTTTCCCTTCGCCCTGTGCGTGCTCCCATCTGCTCCTCCAGGACGCCCTGATTCCCATCAGCTGCTCGATCGACAAACTTTTGAAATGCCGCTGGTTGCTGGTGCTTTTTAATTTCTAGTTGTTATCCATTAACCAACCAAACAGCTACCGGCAGTCGTTGAATTTCCCTTTAAAGTCCTATAGCTGAAAAATGATGCAAAAACTTTTTACAATTTGGGGAAATTGAAAAGTTAAACGCAGGAAAACAAAGTGTGGGTGCAGGAAATAAAAAGCTAAAAACATAAACATGTAGTTCGTCTACTGCAGGAGGCCATGCAGGATAGTTTGGGTCTATATGAGATCTGTAACCATGAGCTGGATCTAGTGTGGAGCCCTGCAGGAGGTGCAACACTGATACCTGCTAAAACAGCGCTGCCCTCTTTATTATATTTTCGTGCAGACTATTTAAAGTCGGCATTCTCGCAGCCCTATAAATGGTGATAACTTCCAGTGTGAAGTGCCGGGGTTGCAGCGTTTGTCAGGGGCGAGTGTGTGCAAGTGTTGCACAATTGGCCAGTGCGCATTTGCATCGGGTGTGTTTCCTGCCGGCCTGATTGTTTGTGTGTGTGTGTGTGTGTGTGTGTGTGTGTGTGTGTTTTTGTGTTCTCCAGCCCGGTTTGGAGTCTCAATTTCAGGGAGGAAACCGGAGCCGATGGTGTCAGACGGGAGCGCAGAGAGAGCTCTGATGTCTTAATGGAGGCTCGGCGCTGCCCGTATCCTTAGTTACCCGGTCTGTAGGGACACACAGAGGCCTCACAGTCCTGGCCGGGGCTGGATGCTGTGTCAGTTTTGTCCACGACCAAAAAAAAAACACCTCATAATCCCAATCTCATCAATTATTTTTAAAAGACTGTATACAGCTATCTTGTATAGGCTCAGCAAGTTTTACGATCAAGTCGGACTGTGAAACTATGAAATCTTTATATATGGATTTTTGGATTAACTTTATTAAAGACTCAGTTCATTTATATCCATTTCCAGGATGTAAAAAAATGCAATATCCACACTGCAGGGGCTGCAAATTTCAATACAGGTTGCATAAAGTGCACAAGCATACAAAGGTCTTCACAAGCGCCTTCCAAACCCTCATTATAAGATCAGTAACATCCCGCACCCCGTAAAGCCTCTAATACAATTATATAGGAAGTACTTTGAGGGTAGGAATTAATTTCAGCCAACAAATGACTAAGTTGTGATCAAAAACTAATAGTCAAATTAAACAATCCCCTCATATGGTGCCTGCTGTGCTCTGTAGACTGAGCTAAGTGTGAACCTATTTTTATTGTAGATTTATTCAATAGAAATAGATGAAAGCTGTAACGCTCACGCCAGCAGTTGGTGATTAGCACTTTGGCATTGAGTGGGTACGTTTTGAGATTCACAGCAACAAATCAACAACACGCCAAACCTCTTAAACCTTAACGACGCGTACGGCACGTTCATCACGAGAGCAGAGTTTCCTGTATGTGCACGTGGCTGCGGCGTGTAGTTTGATCAGGAGCGGCCGGCGAGCTCAGCGGGTGTCCGCGGGTGTAATCTGCGGCCCAGATGAGCAGCAGCTTTTCCCCCCGCTGTGTGTGAAGAGCTTGGCTTTCTCCCCCCCGGTCCGGCTTACTCTCTGCTGGGCTGGTAAACAGGCTGAAGTTTGCGGAGGGAGATTACGTCTGTCATGGAAAGTGGGTCAGACAGTGGGCACGTTTTTATAGCCTTGTTTCTGCAAGGTGGGGAAGGAAAGAGGAGGGGTGGGCATTAAACCACCAGCGTTTTTCCACCAGTGTTGCTGGAGGCAGATTTTGCTCTGTACATTTCTCTTATGCGCTCACTCTCGTCAGATTCATTATCAGCCTCACACACTCACTAACGAGGCGTTCTCGCTTCAGCTTTGATGATTGGCTCGTCTGTTGTGGCGGTGTTCAAGGATACACGTATTCACTACTCAGCCTGTCTTGTTTTGGTCCGTCAAACACCTAAATCATCTTTGTTTCTCTTAAATGTGAAGGTGTGTTCAGGTTGAGCACTAAGCAGATTTCGACCCGTCTTTACCTGCATGAATACGACAGTTTTTGTTCATCCTGAACGTGCTCAATGTGCAGATGTTATCTAAAGGGCTGCATCTAATCATTTAAGTGTTTGGTCTATAAGATCTTAGAAAACAGAAAAATATCCATCACAATATCTCTCCTTGCTCATGTCTCCAGGAATGTTCATGAAATTGAAACTCAAAGCTTTGGGATGAGATGGGATGAGATGGTATTTGTTGCTCAACATTTTTAACCAGTGCAGACACTTCCTCTGTTTGTGTCCACTCACAATGCAGTGTCTTCGCGCTGCCTAAAACCAAATTACAGGCAGCATCTTGATATGTGTGAAACATAAATTTGGTTGTGCAACGCTGAAAAACCAGTGTTGGCAGTGTTTTGGTTGTTGTCTGACAGGACAGCTTAGCTCATCTGTGTGGAGAATGCAAATTAGAGCATTAGTTTGAAAACCTTCCTTCTTTTTTTATCATATCACTCTCACTCTGAATAAATGGTAAATTAATGGAGGGTGGGGTGACAATGAAACAGATTTCATGTAAGATCTAACACAGTATGAGTGTAAAGGCGCCGCGGGAATCCATCAAGGAGAAAAACAAACACCAACCAACTCCCTCCACTCTCCTGCTGTTATTTTGTGGTAATAGCAAAATGCTTCCTGTGGGTCACTACAGATCATCGAATGAATTATGTAAACTTATCGTAAACCCTATAAATTATTTAAATCCGGTCTCTTCAGAGTAGTAGCGCGAACGTAAGAGAAGTATAACGATAGAAGACAATAAAAGGCACACAGGCAGAGAAAGTACATCTGCAAAATAGCTGAATGCACATTGTTCAGAAGTGGAAATATCCCTCTGGAGAGAAGTTTCTTCAATGCAAAAAAAAACCTTCTTTATTGCAAAGAGTGAGGCCTATGGACTGCAGAGCATAGCGCTGAATTAAAAAAAGCATTACATAAACTTTTTTACTTGAATAATATTACAGTTACAGCATCCCCGGGATGACATTTACTCTTCTTTCTAATGATGCAGCATCCATCTGTTGGTCTGATGTCTTTGTCTGCCCGACACTGTACATCACCGAGCTCTCGTTATAGCGATTAAACAGAAATTATGTCTCGATACGACCCCGTTATGAGTCGACACTGATTTAGTTAGTTTAGTTTGGTTTCTTGGGCTGCACATTTTCTATCTCACAAGTTCCTGAAAGAGAAGAACACACCGCAGTACACTGATGAGTAGTACTGTGCATTTCCTCTTCATCACACCATCTGTCTCCATCTTGCTCCTCTGAGGAAGCTATTTTAGTAGTATTTGTGCACAGGGGTGAGTTTGGTCACCTGTTTTGTTCCATAATAAGATAAATATTGATATAATTATTTAATATCTCTCTGTGATTTATCTTTCACACTTACCCAGGCTGTGTTTGTCTTTTTCCTCCCGTCACTGACAGTAACGCCCCTGCTGCGAGTCAGGAAAGGATGGAGGCTGTTCGGCTACTTTTTAAAAAAAGCTGTCGGGCAGTTCACAGTCCTGTTTGGCAGCTTTATTACTTTTAACGGTAAACCAGCTCAATTCATGAATAGCATCTTTATTTTCTAAATGTCAGTGGACTTCGGGGGAAAACGTTAATGTTGAGAATTCGCTGAGACATGCTGGGGTAAAAAACTAATGACGTCGCAGTATTTTATTTTATTTTTAGCAACACACACAGAGATAAAACAAATGACACAACTTCACAGTAGAGTAGCTGTGTGTGTTGTGTAGCTTTGAATCGCTGTGCCTCCACTGGAGAAGAGTGAAAAAGATAAAGCTGTTGTTCGCTCAACATCTTCAGCAAGATCAGCCATTTTCTGTGACAGTTTTTGCTTTTGCTCCTTTTTTCACTCCTCATTTCTAGAATTGAAATCATAAGTTGATGGCCTAGAAAATTAATCAGCAAGTATAATAATCGATTAATCATAAAGCTTTCCATTTGGATGATCGTCTGCTTTTCTCTCTTATACCACTTATGAACTGGCCGACTGTTGATCACACTTTATAACATGTCACCTGTGGGAATTTCAACAGGTATCTTCACAATTTTCTGACATTTTATGGACTAAATGACTTGTTTAATTGAGTAAATAGTCTCATACTCTTAATGTTGGAACTGAAGATGCTTCTTCTTTAGCACTCAGGCGCTTTGTGTCCTTCTTATTGTATTTTTAGAAAACTTTCTTCTGCTGGATTTATCTGTCTGCTCTTAAAATGATAGTGACTTTGTGGCACCAGATAAGAACAAGAAGTTAAGTGATTTGTGTAGTGTCCCACTGCGTTGCAACATCAGCAGTGTGGAAACACTTTGCACATGCAAACTGAACGTCACGATGAAGATGCTGAATGAATATACTGAAACTCCATGACAAGACGAGCTCTACGTTTTCAAATTTCTGCTTATTTCCTGTTTTACCACATAACTGGATTCATAGTAAAGCTCAGCAGATGTGGACAAAAGACTGCTTGATGGTAGATTTTGTTTGTGTCCTACTTTGAATGTTTGAATACCAAGAGGCGAAAGCTGCTTTTGTGCTTTCAGCTCTGGGCGTGTTCAACACCTCTGCCCAGACGGGAACCACAGCCTGCTGCCACGGGACGCTGATTTCCCTCCGTATCATCAGAATCCTTCGCTTTAACGCGCTCACAGGCAGGAACCGAAAGTCCTGTTGAGGTTATACCTAAAAACATGAAAGAAAGAAGTGCTCTGTGAGGCTGTGTGTTTGTGTTGTGTTTGTGTGTGATCCTTTAAGATACGTATCTCTGTGGTTTCCCCGCTGCGTCGTTCATACAGGCGGCTACAGTTGAAACTACTGACATAATTTGGCACCCTCACTTTTCCACACGCAGACACTCGTGTTCGAATCCACATGCAGACCTGTAATTATCAGCTCCCGTCTGATCACGCATGATTGCCGTTTCCTGCTTCACTTTCCAATCTTCCTGTCTCGAGCCCTGTGTGTACATCCCCGCACACAAACGTGCACAAAAGGTCGAGTGTGTAGCTCGTTGAGGCCGCAGCGGCTTCCCCAGAGAGCACTGCTGTTTCTGTGAGTAAAGCGCCGGGCAGTAGTTGCTGAAAATCCATTAAATAATCAAAGTCTGAGCGTCTCAGCAGAGCAGAAACAGTTACTCGGACGTGAAGCACAACTAGGATCGGCCTTTTTTTATGTAATTGATTATATAAGAAGTAAGATTTTGCTTATTTCCAGAAATCTTAAGTCACTTTTAAAAGTTCGAGAGATAGAGCCAGAGGAAGGTGGAGGGGGTGCCAAAAGCCCAAACTGACCACACTGACGTCTGAATGCAAGCAGCACAGAGCACCAGCTTGTTTCGTTTGGCAGGACGAGAGGCTAATGATTACAAACCACGACCAGGTGCGGCACAATCAGACCCGCTCACACCGCTCCCTCCTCGATCCCTGGAGACGTGCAACCGTCTCCAACAACGCGACGACCCAAACAGGAACGGACTGAGAGCGGAAACATGAATCAGCCTCCTCACGCATGCAACTGTTGAGCACTTCTCACCCCCCCCACCCATGTTTTCTGGGTACTGTAATAATGGCTTCTTTTAATTTACAGTACATGGGGACTGTTTTATCTGATAGCAGTCATTTCGCTTCTCCTACCCAGCTGTTTCAAACTACAGCTGCCTCTTTGTTAAATGATGTGGCTTAAATATTTCAGTCCGGATCACAATAATAAGATGTGTTTCGGTCATTTATCTTGCTGTTGTGTGTCATTCAACAGTGTAAAACCTACTTCAGTACTGCAGAATCTAAGAAAACACTGGAATTAAACTTTCTCACATTACGATCACAGTTTTTCTCTGATGTAAACAGAGGTATAAGCATAAAGGCATTTCGGACATTTGTCTATATAACATCACAAAAACGGTGAAACTAAAGAGGAAAACAGCCCCGTAAAAGGCAAAATATTTTATCAAAAAGCTGGAATCCATCATTTATTTATTCTCTGGATTATAAAGAGCTTTTATTTTGACATAGTTTTACAGGCAGCTTGGATTAAACTGTATGTTTTGTGTGTGTGTGTGTTTTTTAACACACAGCACCACGTGTCATCATTCATTTGTCAAACAGACATAAACTGGAAAAAAAAGGGCTGAAGTGACACAAAGCAGAGCGGCTCTGAGGGAGAATATCTGCTGGGGAGAAGAAACGAAGCGACAGTATTTCAGCTCCATGTTCGTATCCCGTCCCTCCACAGTGAACAGTGATTCGCGGTGTAGTGTACGGCCACGTTATACCCAAAGAATGACGTGTGTTGACCTCAATAACACCTCCCAGTAATGAGGTTTCTTTGAGCTCGACAGCTACTGCCGGTTATTTAAATTACACGGCGCTGCAAAGCTGTTTGCACATTTCCCAATAATGTATTGGAGTGAATAACAGCAATTTAAATTGTTGGTGTAATTTTCCCTACTGTACTGAAGGAAGCTGAATGACACACACTCACACACACACACACACACACACACACACACACACACACACACACACACACACACTCTGTTTTGCTGTACCACGCTTCTAGGAAGGTCACATTGTGTGCTTGGCTGTAGAAGCAGTTAATGTGTGTGAGTGTTTGATTTCATGCTCATACGTGTGTGTTTAGATGTCCGATCCGTGCACAGTACGTCCTTGCGAACACGCCCGCACACATGTCAGTGTTTGCATGTGCACCGACACACACACACACACACACAAACACGCTCTTTGCATCTCTGTGGATTTTTTTTTTTGTGCATGACAGACTGTGTCTCGTCGCACGTCCACCAACATGGCTGTTTGTTGTCTGTTGTCTGTTCTTCCCACTGAATCATTGATGAGACTGTAATTCGAACGCCGGCCCTCCTATACCCCCCCTCCCAACACACACACACATCTCCCCATCTTCTGTCATCAGTTCGCCTCCTCCCAGGAAAAACCATTCGGCTGCTCTGACGAAGCGCAAGCAGAGAAGCTTCCGTGGAAACTGAAAAAAAAGCAGCCGTTAGTTACAAAATGGACAAAGCATCACAGAAATAAACAGTCAGGGTAACTTTTAGGCGTTACCAGTAGCACACATGGTCAAACTGAATGAAAGAAACTGTTACTTACCTTTTTCTGGCAGCTTGTCGCATCAACTTTAGGCCTCAGTCTTAGTATTTTTACTCCTAATCCTAATGTTTGCTTTTTTTATCTTCTTCCTGACAATCTTCCTAACAAATAAAACTGGTAGAGGCGAAAGTCGATTTATAGATTGATGGATTAATTGAGAGAAATGTATTTGTTGCTTTTCAATTGTCAATATCTGCTGGTTTTCTCTTAGTCTTATATGGAAGTAAGTTGTGTCTTTCGCTTTTGGACTATTTTATCAACAGTGGAGTTATCAGCAACATAGATTGCACTATGAAGAAAGTGGCCATAACAAACTGGAGAAAAATGTGAGGATAGAAATAGAAGAATAAAACACAGGTCACAGCAACATGGTGCAGTCATATCGTACTTTAACACACCTCAGTGATAAAATTGAGAACAAATAGCGGTTTCAACTTGAGCTTCAGTCTTGAATGTAGATTATGACAGCTTATGTGGAAATGTGGAGTGAAGAACATGTTGATGGTACAGATTAGAGCCCCTTATGTTATTAAGTTTTATTGTTTCTAGCTACTTATTTGAGAAAGCAGGCTCGCTCTAATTGTCTTTAATTTAAGGACGCCTAAGTTGGATTTTGGGAAGTCTGATTCAGGTGCATTTTTCAGAGGTTATTCACAGGAAAAACAGAAAACAAAAACAGGAACCACCACCACTGTGTTTAATCCTCTTCCTTAGCTGCCTTTTATTAGACAGTGCATCTAACAGTGGACAGAAGGAAACTTTGGGAGAAAAGAGTACCCGACGTGCATCCAAGCTGGCTGAGCGTGGACGTGACTCAAACTGAGGACCCTGTTTTGGTGGGAGCGTCCTGGATTCCTCGGAGGTGCCAGTCTCTCGGAGCCTCCAGAGTAACCGGTAGTTTGTTTAATTTCGTTCTCAGCGGGAGTCCGGCGCCGAAAGGTCCGACTCCAGTCTGCTTTTTTAAGGAGTGGATGTTGGTGGTGCGAGTGGTGCCGTCGTGAACTTGGAACGACCCGATCCTGCGCCCAAACTGTGGAAGTTAAGAGTGTTTATTTTCCTTTAGGGGGACGGTGGATGCTGAGTGTTAAGTTGGTCGGAGAAAGCGTGTTGGCTTTTCAGCAGCTGAGAACACGTTAACGGGATGTTTCATTACACGTCGGCGCTGCGAGGGCACCGGCGGCTTTTGATGCCTTCCTCGCCGTGTTCACATCTGCTTTCAACAACACAGCTCGGGTTTACATTCCTCACCTTGTTTCTAATGTTCAAGTCCTTTTCCTGACCCGCTCCACATATTTCATGCCTTGCTGTTTATAGCCGATGAGTGTGAGCATTGTTGTGGCAACGCTTCCTCAGGTCAAGTGCTTGGCACCGGGCCCAAGTGGATTATTCTAATCTGCCTTGTTACCAACTGCTCCTTTTTCCGTCATAGTCACAGACACAAAAGTAGCTCAGCACGGCTTAATATTGCCCACTTCAGCGACTGTGCAGACTCACTGTGTTGGTAACAGCACATGGGGAAGTGGTCTGCTTTGTGTACCAGTTTATAAGCTCTCCGGCACACTAATGGTTACTCCAGAGATCCCAGACACCACAGAACGAGGATGTCTTGTAATATGTTTTCCTAAAAAAAAAAAAAGACAGATGGGCTGAAGCTAATTAATTTTTTATCCGGCATGTTAGAGAGCATGTGCGCACCATCCTGAGTAAGCAGGTTGTTCATCACACAGTAAGTCTACTGTTTATTCACATTTATAATTATGGCATATGCCAGACTCTCTCATCCAGAGCGGATTACAGCGCCGCTCAGCTTTAATGGTTCAGACAAACAAAAATCAGACCCGGTGAAGACAGATATCCTCCCAGTGATTAGGTGGCCTGAAGGTGCAGCAGGGAGTAAACATGACGACCAGACTTCAAATCAGCGCCTGGATTTGTTTACTGGAGGCTTTTCAGTCTGTGCAAAGTGTGTTTGGTGCTTTTTATTCTGGCATACAGCTGAAACAATAAGTCGATTTATTGATTCTGATTTTTCTTCAGTCTTTTAATTGTTTTGCCTCAAAATGTCAAAAAAAGACATTTTCTGAGGTAGTGCCATCACATGTCTGACTGTTGCAGCAAAGTCATTATTTAAACTCCTCTGTGATAGAAAACTGATTATTTTCAGGTATTAGACCATTTCCTGGACTAAATAAGACATTTAAAGATGTCACCACGGGCTCTGGAAACATGTGATGGGTATTTATTGCCATTTAAGCTGAAACCACTGCAGAGTTTTTCTTCCTGTTGTCCGACAGGTGTTTCGCTCATTGATGTCAGGGTTCGTCTCACAGCAGGCTCATTAACGCGATTTAAATCCAGAAGACACGATGAGCCACCACCTTTCGTCCACTGTAATTTCTTCCGTCACAGGGCTCGTGTGATTCTGGCAGCAGGTTTCCATCCATCTCGGTGTAAATATTGGACCACACACACACGTCGGAGCACACCTCCGGGGACCACTGAACGTGAGAAGTGTGTGCGCCTGTCTGAGAGTGGGCAGGGAATTGGGACTTTGTGTGCATCGACGTGCCGACTCTGTGTAAATCACTCTGGATCAGCTACAGGCTGCGTGTTCATGGTCCAGCGTGTGTTTGACTTTTAGAGTAATCAGTTAAATATGAAAAATGAAGCAACTCGCGTCAGGAATTCACACCCTGGTTTGTATTGATAGTACAGTCTTATCTGTCCGCTTACGCCCAGCTGAGCTGCAGGTAGTTCATGCCACATTAATTTTCTATAACGTTTCGTCAGCCCTGTCATAAAGGTCCTCTGCTGGTTTTACGGTTCCTCTGCATGGAAATGGTTTCTGTGTGCCAATACACATTGTGGGTTTATTTTGAGACAGTAGATTGGATTTTTTTTTTTTTTTTTTTTTTGGTGACTGGAAATGATTCTGATCTTTTCCCACTGGAGTTTGGGCAGAGCGGTCGCCAGCTACAGAGATCATGAGTTAGTCTCATCGCAGCTCACATCCAATCAAACACATGCAAACAAATAGAAAACATGTTGGATTCATATTTCTGAAATCTCGAGCTGTTTGTCATTCAGTTTATTTGGTAGGAAACTACCAGCTCCGGAAAGTCCCCCTCTTCTGCATCCTGTAAATCTGTTGATTTTTAGTTTCTGATCATCATAACGATGATCAACATCAATATACCTTTTTGAATTTGTGTTATTTTTTTGTCAGGTTCTGTGTGAGCAGCAGTGTGAAGATCAAACCCGCCTCAGAAGTGATCTTATCACGAGGACGACAGATATACAGAACAAGATAAAAGACTTACAGATATGTAGAAATGTGGAAATTTGGAGCCCAAATTTAAGTCTTATCTTCCCTTATCTGCACTCCAGATGTGAGAAACATAAACCTGGTAAAAACACAGAAACTTGTTTTGTATACGTGTGATCTGCACTGTGGCGCAAACAATTATAAAACAGCAGCCAGCAGTTTTAATTAGTTGTGTGCTAAACACACATTTTGCAAAAAATATTAAGGGAAAAAGATGATTGGGATATAATACTCCTGTCCTCCCTCTTTTTTTTTTATGTCCTGCAATGTTGCTCATGTTCATCGATCGGGCAAGTTTTTTTTTTCACCAAGGATGCGAGACAGAGTGGAAGATAAAGGAGAAAAGAGAATCTGGCGTCAGGTTTGCCAGCTCCCCCTCCGCCCGTTGGATCGGTTTCCGAGCCATCGAGCGTCTAATCTCCACAGTGTGCAAACCAATCCCCTCTCCACTAACCCGACCGTGCAACTCTACACACTGGAGACCAGACTCGGGGCGTCTGAAAACGAGCTCGCGCCCACACAAGCGCTCGCAAATGCGTTTCACTTGCATTACAAATGAAATCCCCACTGATGTACACACACTCACAGCCTCCCACACTCGAACGGAAATCTCAGAAAATACTTCATTTGCGGGGTTAACTCGCGCTCTGACTTGTTATTGAGAGCTGTTAAGATGAAGCTGTTTTCTAGACAAGCACCACTTACAAGGATGAGGTTTATGGTCAGATCCCAGCCGTCCTCTCTTTTCCTTCAACCGTAAAAAAAAAAACCCTTCTTCATGATGTGCTGCATAATGCTCCGCTTTAGTCACCATTTGGAAATAAAACAAAGAAAGACGTTCCAAGAAACTGTAGGAAGCCTTTAATCTCACTTTCTTTCCCTCTCTCGAGCCCATAAATGGATGACTGATGTCCAGTTCCATGAGGCTGTTTTTATTCAGTCATTTTCCTCCTTTTTTAAAATTATTTTAACCTGCCATCTGCATCAGACTAACATTAGGTTAGTTATGGGAAAGACCGTCTCATCAGTCGACCACCCGCTGCTTTGCTTACTGCGGCTCAGTCTTTAGTTTTCTTGACATTAAATAATTCTCTCAAATCTGTCTTTTTGCAGAGCTAATAGACTTCTCACCGAGAAAGGCATCACGTCAGATGTACTGAGAAATGGAGAGGAAATCATAATTAGTCCCATCCACATGTTAAGTGCTCTTCTCTGGTTGATGGGCCGGGTTATTCCTTTCTGAATGAGATGTGGTAATCTGGCAGAGTGCTTTCATTTTATCATTTTTTAGCCGAGGAACGTGTGGTCGGCGGACTTGCTGGTTAGTCGACTCTCCCACCGAGCATCTGGCGTTTTATCGTAGGAAGTCGAGGCCTCTGATTTGAGGCATTGACGTGTGGAGGTCCTCTTCCAGACCAGCTCCTTTGTTATTCATTCACTCTCCGTGTGATGATTGGAAAAGTTTTAGGCTAATTGCAGATGTTTAACTCCACCCTTTAAGTTAACAGCGCAGCCTCTAACTGAGGTTGTTTTGTAGACGCTCAGGACTCGTTTTTATGATGTGAAAATAAGCTGTGGCTCATAGAGGGCCGTACCCTGATTAAAGGTCTTAAAAGGTGGAGTTTGTGGCTGTTAAGTTCTCGCAAAAGTTAATTTTACACCATAAACTCCTCTGGTCACTTCAAGACAGACTATTGCTTCCACCACGTCGAAAGCTTTCTGTCATTATTATAAGATGAATTCATCAGAAAGTCTTCCTTTTTCCATCATGAAAAACTCAATTAAAGGAAAGGAGAAGAGCTTTCCAATAAAATATGAACAACAGAGAAGTGTGTTTACTATTAGTACAAATATTACCTTTTCACCTGTTAATAAGATTTACTGAGTAATGAATATTTCTATTTTCTCAGAGGCACAACAACATTACATGATGATTGTAATATTGTAATTTAAAATCAACACAAACATCCGAATTTCAGTGGATTGAATAGTGTTTTTTTTCTAAATGTGTTGTTGTGCTTTGGCCTGACAAAATGACTCTTACGTCTGAGTTTATTCCTCCCAAGAGACCTTTTTGTTCGACTGCAGCAGCAATCACCTCTCTTCCTCGAGGCCTTGAGTTTTTAAGCACATGGATATGACTTTTCTCCTCCACTGAGGCAAAAGGCTCCGACTGGTTTCCAAACAGGACACAGGTTAAGTGGGTCGGAGTTCCTCTTGGAGTGGGAACTTGACAAAGAGCGCTTTTGAGGTGGATCAGCTGAACATGCTCGCTCCTGCCATGTCGTGTTTACTCTGAACTTCACATTTAACCCCTTTAACCGGTCGGCCCAAACTCTTACTTTAGCTGCTATCTTGCTTGGTTCTTTTACGACGTTCCTGTTTTAGAGGATTTGAGTTAATGTACAAGAAATATGATGTTTTCTTGTAGGAGCTTACATAATTTAAAATAGTGTATTATAGTAAATACATTTATAGTGTAAAAAATATCAAGGGATTTACAATTATAATACACATCTGCAACAGAATCTAAAAAATTATAAAAAAAATATACAAGAATAAAACATAAACTGAAGATAAGACTGAGGCAAATATTATTCTTTGACTTAATTAGTAGTAACTGAGGTTTTGTCTACTGAGGTTTATCATGTTGTCTACTGTTAATTTCTCTCTTAGCTCAATGGTAGGTAGTAATTTAGTGTTATTGCATATATATTGTATTATTCATACAAGTATCTCCTTAACATTTTGCTGTGATGGTTTTGTTTGTTTTCTCTTCACCGAGCAGTAATGTATCCTTCTTTATGCAGCCAGGCCTGGGATAGCCCCTAAAATAGAAATAGAAATCTGACCTGGGTGTCACAGGAAGTGGAGGTGGGTGGGAGCAAATACGTCGTTAACATTACCATAAACTGCTACCTTTCCCATTAAAGCATAAAGTAATATCATGTTTGTCACAGTCAAAAGGTACAATTTCTACTACATGAATTAAGACGAATGACTTTCATTTTGATCATATGTTAATTTGTTTTATGATTAATTGTTTAATCAGTTTCCCAAAGTCCAAAGATATATTGAACAGCAAGGCAAAATTTAGCATTTTAGAAGTTGGAATCAGTGAATGTTTGACATTTAGTGTCATTTATCTGTTGGTCTAATAACTAGTTAACTTTCATTTCAGCATTAAAATCAAGAAAACAATTTGCTGACAGTGTATTTTCCCTCCATGATTGCTTCAGTCCTGCTTTATTGAAGTGTGCCATGAGAATTGTGGTATTTTTCACTCCTTGCACCACATTGTTGTACAGTTCAAAGTATGCTGAATTAGCTGTTAGTGCTTCCTGTTTGCAGTGTACCCATGGATGCACAGACAACTGTCGCCGGGTTACTCTGATACTGAAGAAAACTTAAAAACATGATATTTCTCAGACAAGTCCTGGAGTCATTTGATATGATTTGAAAGTGGATTTATAGGCGTTTATTCAGAACAGATGTAGAAAATAACACCCTGGGAAAGTGTGAGTCACAGCGAATCTACAAATGTTTGCATCACGTCAGTCACCCTGAATTTTGACGCAAATTGCAGCAATCAGGCACAGAGGGTTTTTAATGACCTTAATTGCCTCCATGAGCTGCTGTGTGTCACAGACGCCGCTGCTGCAGCCGTTCGTCGTGTTGGTGAGTGAGCCAGACTACAATAACTAATTCTCAGCATGTGTCCGTCCCTTTTTTCTTCTCGTACAATACAAGTCTCGCCCTCTCTGCCTCCCACTCACCTCCCCGGGGAGACACGCCTTACAGTTTGAAACTGTCCTGTTGTCGATTATCTCACAGGTGGCCTCCTGCTTTGCCAGCTGAGCGTCAGTAGTCCATCTCAAGTCTGCCCCGCTTTTTAATTGACAGCAGACATTACTCATTAAAAGTGTCTCTTGGTGCGCGGACTTGGCTTTGTCACCTCTGTAACTTTATCTCACTGTTACCCAGAACTGAGCACTTCTCTGTAAAGTGAGGCAGGAAAATGACATTCATACTGCAGCGGTGCAACTTGAATGAGCACGCTTTGTGTCCACATAATCATCCCATCTACCATATATTCGTGATAAATGTCTCAGGGGATGCAGTAAAGATGAAAAGACTTAAGAGGAGGGAGAGGCAGAGGGAAACTTTCTGTTTTTGGAAAATTGTTGCTGGAACCTTTAGAAGAAAATGTGTGTTTCTGCTGCTCAGCGTGGAACAGCTGGGAAGCTCAAAGCCTCTCGCTCGCAAACTGCTCATAGGGAACATGAAAGGTGTGAAGCTCCGAGAAGCCTCCGAGCGTCTGAGGATGTGGTGAGAGTCAGTGATACTGGGATGATTAGGTATCTGATGACCTTGTTGACGAAGGGCTTTGACAAAGATCACAGCAGCCGCAAGTAAGAAGATGAGCTCATTTCTCTCCTCGCTGACACAAACACCCGCGCCGCTATGAGCCCACGTTGTATTGATGCCTAGTTTTAGTTGCCCTTTGAGTTTCGTAACAAAACACAGAAAAGGTGAATACTCTGGTTTCTGATCTCTTTCTGGAGCTGGTAAATTTGCAGACACGTGAGTGCGCCTTCGCTTTCAGGGAAAAGAAATATGAGACAACACAAGCAAAGATTTGTTTTTAGCAAGTAATTTGTTTTTAGCAAGTACTTTGTCTAAATCCTGGCACTAGAACACAGAAGAAGGAACAGATGTTGTTAAATGAAATCAAATGACATTGATTTATTATATACAATTTTCACTTTGAAAATGAAGTCCAGCTTGTTGTCTTTTCTCGCAGCAGCAGGTGTGCTTCATATTTAATAGCTCCACATGTGCAGAAAAGCCAGAAATGTGTCATCCTCTCTGAGTCGGTGCCAGCCATCTGTTATTATTTATTGATCTGATGACCCACTTTACCAGCAGGATATCATTACCACTTTCCAGTAATGAAGATGCTACACTGTGTAGGAGGTGCTGGTTTTCTTTTCTGACTAATCAAACTGTTCCTGACCTGGTGCCTGATACGGGCATTTGACCCCATTTTCAGAGTGTTTTTATTCAACATTTATTTAATAACCTCTTGGTTTTTGTCATTGTGGTATGTCCTATTTTCTCCTGTTTTAGCAGGTTCTCAGGTCAATTTTATGTTGCATGCTCACTGAAAACACATTTTGTTTTTGATAGTGGTTTCCAGTTTGAAGATATATATTTATAGGCTGGGCTGACAGAATCAGTTCATTAAACAATTAATCGTATATCATCAGGACATATAAGCTGTCTTGTTATGTAGGAGGGAGGTATTGGAAATGTTGAGCCAGTAGCTGAAGCTTTAAGGCCTCAGTGCCAGTGGCTCTTCATTGGTTATATATCAGGTCGTACCTTTTACCTCAGCGGGCTGTAGATTTAGCAGATTAGTTGACAGCACGCTGTGGTTCCCTCTTTGAGTTCCCCTCTATCTGTGGCCCTGTTAGAGTATCTTCTGACCCATTTTTGATTCCTGACCTACCAGCCGAGAAACACTGCCTCTGGGTAAGTTGTTTGTCTTCACACAGTCATGTTTTGTGGTCCTGAAAGTGTGTCACCCTGCGACTTACGGCAGCACCTGGCCCTTTTCAAAAAATACACACCTTTAAACTCAAAATGAATGCATTGTGCAGGTCTCAAACCCGGCAGAGAACTTCGTAATCGGCGCATCGTGTTCCCCGGCTGTGGTTATGCGATGCCCTTTGGCGTACACATGTGTTAAGCAGGACAGTTCAACATGTTGCTCTGCAGCTTGGTCAGTGATGCATTCAAAAGCAGAAGTGCAGCTGTTGCCTTGCTTCCGTGTTACCATGAAGACAAGTTTGTGTGTATGTTCACCTCTGCCGGTGTGCATTTGTTTGTCATGTGTTGTGCTCTGTTGGTAGCCAGAGGGGATGGCAGGTGTCGTCCGTGCCTCCTTGCAGTTAAGTTTTATGAGGGC
>JBAJHX010000033.1:19662647-19706168 GCA_037176925.1 Amniataba percoides
TGTGTGTGTGTGTGTGTGTGTGTGTGTGTGTGTGTGTGTGTGTGTGTGTGTGTGTGTGTGTGTGTGTGTGTGTAGGTACAATGGCTCTCTGCCCAACGGGGACCGAGGCCGACGTAAAAGCCGTTTTGCACTTTGTAAGAGGCCGAAGGCAAACGGAGTGAAACCCAGCACAGTCCACGTCACCTGCTCTCCACAGGCAGCCAAGGTGAAACACACACACACACACACACACACACAAATACACTCCACATACACACACAATACAGTCTCACTTAGTCATCCCCGGGATCACAAACCTGCAGTCATCGAAACCCTGCACATCAGCAGTTTCAGTCCTTTTCTTCATGTGTTCATACACATTAAAACATGTTGGACGATTAATAAGCCTCACAAATATATTAGTTAGAGAAAAAAAATTCATTTTCTCTGAACAAAAGGTCGTCTTTGTAGGTGTGTGATTTTGTTCGCCTAACAACGTCAAATAAAACACACCCAGTTCAGTGGATTTGGCCTGCGCTGCTCCACCAAAAGGCTTTTGTGAAATTATGTTTGCTTTTTCTTCTGTGATACTGAAGCGCCATACACACACACAAACACACACTCAATCAGCAAAAGGACAGAAGTTCAGCAAAGCCTCCCCAAAAAAAGAAAAAAAGTAAAAAGAAAACAAGCAGGTACAAGGTTCTGTCGAGGTTTAAAAGGTATCTGAACAATAGTTTTTACACAGCGTTTAACAGGAGGACGCTGGAGGGTTTATAAGAGAAACAACCGTGAGCGGTCCAGTGGAAGGAAGCCGAGCGTTTTCTAGCAAAGTCCTGGGAAGCACATGTTGGTGCGTTTCCATTGTCCATTAAAGAAGGGCCGCCCAGAAATTCTCCAAAATCTGTTAAATGAACGAGGGATTGAACGACGTGTGTGTGTGTGTATGTGTGTGTGAGAGAGAGAGAGAGAGGACCTTTGCTTCTTTGGTTTAACATCTGCACTTCGTGGGCTCCACTTTCACAGGCCGGGCTTTTTAGCTGCGGTAATTCAAAGAGTCTGGAAGAGCGATCGTCCTCCTCCGTCCTTTTTGGGTGGTCCCGACTGGTCGAATACATGTCGAGGCTGCGTTAAGTCCAGTTAGTGCCTCCATAAGTGAACTCCTCACCCACCTCCGCCCTTCCTCTGTGTATCTATAGTTCTCTGTCACATATCAGAGGTGTGCTGCTAAAACGCGTGTTCAAGTTCAACCTCGGGTGTTTTCAGAGCAAAAGGTTTGATTTGATGGTCTTTTTTGTTTTTGTCTCTTTATCTTCTCTGCATTCATCCTCTCTTCCTTCCAACCCTTCAGGCCATAAGCAACAAAGACCAGCACAGCATCTCTTACACTCTGTCTCGAGTCCAGACGGTGGTGGTGGAGTACACCCATGACAGCAATACAGACATGTTCCAGGTAACGAGCCCCAACTTCTACCGCCGAGACTGCAGCTTTACAACCAGTCACAGCCTCCTTTTTTCCCACTTCACTCCTGCTCTCACCATTACAGCTTAAATAGGGGTTAGTAGTTTGCCGTTGACATGATGGACACATTTTTAGCATGACTTGCACTTCACTGATGAATATCCATAAATCCTTAAAGAAATCAACAAAAAAACACTCCACAACTTTACTGAGAATGATCGTGTTTCTTCATCATCAGAGTAATCCAGTGATAGTCATCTGCACATCTCTGAATGAACTGCAAACAGGAGGTGCTAAACGCCAATTCAGCAAACCAGTTGGCCAAAATGTAAACAAATATAGCTCACTGACTCCATGAAACTTTATACTTCCTGTTAACATCTGCTAAAGCCCTTTAATTGTTAGAAATGTGAATCTAAAACTGGAAGTTGTGGGGTGTTGGCTGTGTGCTCCTGCCCGAGAGATCTGCTGTGTTTAAGTGTAAGAGGTATATCAGCAATTATTTAAATGTTATATATGATGTTTTGATAGGTCGCTGATTTATGGAATATAGCAGCGAAATCATTTTCTGTTACTCAAATAGAGGTGAAAAAAATGCATCCGTTTAGCAGCTGTCCTATAGGTTTCCATCACAAATTGACATTAAAATGGGATGTGTACAGACAGTGTTTTTCATCAGAGTCAGGCATTGACAAAAGTTTTTGTTCCCGGATTATAAACATTGTTCATGGAGCCTGTTTCTCCAAAGTCGTCCTGTTCTTTGCCTAATAATGGTGTTAAACCTCTGGGAGGTCATCCTGCACAGTGATAATCACACAGCGGTGATGCAGGTAGCTGTCAGGGGTGGAAAAGCACCCGTCATCATAGTACCGAATGTCCTCAAGGTAATTATGGGATTTATGGAAGTTAGTAATGCAGTTGAACCAGCTGAGAACTTGAAGGTCGTCAACCTAATGTTTCTTCCACATCTTGTACCATGCCTTTTTCTTTTTCATTATCCATTTACTCTTCTTTTCTGTTCTCTTAGCTTCTGCAGAGATATTTTATTTTGTCTGAAACATTTCCACCTCTCTTCACCAGATCGGTCGATCGACAGAAAGTCCCATAGACTTTGTGGTGACGGACACGGTGGCGGGAAGCCAGAGCAACGCAGACACGCAGTCGGTCCAGAGCACCATTTCCCGCTTCGCCTGCCGCATCAAGTGCCAGCGCACGCCGCCTTACACCGCACGCATCTACGCCGCGGGCTTCGACTCCTCCAAGAACATCTTCCTCGGGGTGAGCTGAGTTTTCGTCTGGCGATTCAGACACGTGTAAAGTGAAAGGCAGGAAGATGAATGTCATAACAAAGAACCGCCAGGAAATGTGGCAGGGAAATAAATTACATCCAACAAAATGCTCAGATTTGCTGGGAGTTGGCCAAGTATCCGTATAAATAACATCTTAACTGTTCTGAAAAGTCCTGATCACACCTCCCCATGTGCTCGTCGTCCTCAGGAGAAGGCTGCTAAGTGGAAGACGTCTGATGGTCAGATGGACGGGCTGACCACCAACGGCGTGCTGGTGATGCATCCTCGAAACGGCTTCAGCCAGGACTCCAAACCGGGCGTCTGGAGAGAGATCTCCGTCTGTGGCAACGTCTTCACCCTGCGAGAGACCCGCTCGGCGCAGCAGCGTGGAAAGATGGTGAGAAAGGAAGCAAAAATAAGTGTCCACTAAACTTTTTACAGAGCGACATTATCACTCATTTAGACTCATGTTTTTGTCCGTCTTATAAATCCAAGTTCATTATTCACACTCGTTTAGCTCTGTGCTCGTCCTCTACCAACTCCCGAGGGAAATGTCTGTCTCTGTAGCTGCCAAATGCTCCACTTCTTTCTCTGGCTAGTTGCTAACCGTGCTTGTCGGCTGTTTGCTGCTGATCACGAGTGCACTGTGGGTTTTTAGAGCTTTTTTTTCCAGCTGTGGTGAAAGCAAAATCCTCACCATAAGCGACCTTTTCCCATTTGTTTCTCATCTAACACATTAAAGCAAACTGGCTGTTGGTGTAGGAGCTGGACATCGTGACAGACAACTGACGGAGGCAGCTTGTCGTCACGGACAAAGTGCCAGCTGGATGACCCGATTTCTCAAATTCTCTGAGAGGAAAATGTGGTGAAGCGATTTGTCGAGTCAACAACAGCAAATAACATTAAAAAAAATTCCCTTCCTGTCACGTTTGTTCGCTCACTCGCTCACGTACCAGCTCTGTCACTCAAACAGCGGGAGGTTGGTCGCAGCTTAACATCACCGGGAGGTTATCGGGATGCCGTCTCCATGGCAACAGGTCCGGCTGTCAGAGCCGAGTGTAACAGGACCTTGTAAGGGGACCCCCCGGCTGACGTCAGAAGCTCTCAGCCAATCACGGCGCCACCCCCCCCCCACGCTGCCTCAGCGCGGCCGCCTATGTGGCATTTGTCTGATTGGATTTAGGTTGTTGGTGCTGTGTTTAATTAGACCTTTGTCTTCTTCTCCTCTCCACAACGTACACAAACTGTCTCTTTATCTGCTGCCCCACCTGTTTCCACGTCTCTCCAGCGCAGCAGTAATGAACTCTTATCTCCACCTGCCCTTTACTGTCCAGAGAGTTAACAGCGTGTGTATTTATCCGCCACTATAGAAACCACTCATCATTTCACAGTCGATTGACAATTAAGATAGTCGGCTATGAAAAAGCACCTATTTTCATTATGTGTGGTGATCGAACTCGATGGCGTTTAATGAGGCGGAGAGCGCTCAGAGGAGTCAGTCTGGGTGATGGTGCTGCTGTCACAGGAATTATTTTAACATTTCGAAGGATTATGTCTTTGTTTGGCCAGATGTATTATGCTTTTATTCAGATTTAGAGCGACAAACTACAATGAAATCTGTAGTTAATGACCAGCTGCTTGCAGATGGAAAAATGCAGACTTTAGTTCAACACAGATTTTTTTTAATCAGCTTTGTAAATAAAATGTCTCTGCCCCTCTGTAAAAATTAGAAGGAGAAATATTTGAACCATGTTTTATATTTTTTCTGTTATCATGATGCTGCCACTTATATTCACATTAATTAACTGGAGTGCTGTTATTCGTCCGTGTTCATGGAGAGCTTGTTTCCATACGGCCAAACAAATTACTCTTAATTTAAAACCATATTTGCATAAAGCGGTAACGTGTTTAATTACTGGCAGCCTGCTACATAACACAAGAGCCACAGTCTCCCTTACTTTCCCTGCTAAAGTCTTCTCATCTGACCTACAAACATGAACAGACTTCTTGTCCTTCATCTTACCTTGATGAACGAACGAACGAACCAACATTCACTCACCTGCAGCACATTTAACATCATGTTATTTGTACCAAATAAATGTTTTCTTGAGTTCATTCATGGTTTGCTTTGTCCTCAGCCTGCCAGCTCTTTCTCTCCTTTTCATGATAAAAACTACTAACACTTAATTCAAAGACCACACTGACATTATTTCTGACTGAAAACAGGATGACAAATTTGCTTTCAGTTGCTCATAAATGGTATGGAGTCATTTAAGCAAACCTCTCTCAGCAGTGTAATCTAGTGTATTGCCCCCTCCCCCCTTCACTGCCTTTACCAAGCACACAGCTCTTTAATGGGATAAATACCCTGCGTTAGTGAAGGTTAACAGCTGAAGGACTTTCTGATTGAATAGGTGTGTGTAGGGAAAAAAAAAAAGTCGTCTCAGCAACTTCACCAAAAAGCTATCTGGACTAACAGATGTGTGTGTACCTGCTGTCGAATGAAATAAATCCCTCATTTAACCGCGTCCTTAGATAGTTTTTTTTTTAAAAAAAAGAAATATCATCTGAAAAACAAGGCTGAAGATAATGATCTGTTTTAGAGGATTTTTGCTCCAAAGCAGCAAACACACTGTGAAATTTAGCAGTTTGTGTGAGGCGAAGATGAATCGTGCAGCTTTGTTTCAGGTTTTGGACGGACTCGCGCGGCCTTGCCAGCAGGGCAGCTGGTTGCCCTTCTGCGTTTGGACACAAGGTTGAAGCCAGCGTAATGAGGAATATCTTCCACTGCAGCATTAAACACACACTTTGGTTTCTGTGGGGGCTGTTTTGAAGTATGATAAACGGGAGGAGTTCAGTGTCTGAGCTCCTGCCGTGTTTAATAAAAGGTTTTTGTGCTGATGAATGATTCGCTTCTGTGTGATTAAATTATAACTGTGTGTCGATGGTGTGTGTGTGTGTGGATGGATCAGATCGACCCCGAGATCATTTAGACTTGAGTGTGTTTATTTATCGATCAGGCAAACAACTTCTCGTGTTGTCATCCCCGCGTTGACGTGGCACGAAGGTTAATGATTAGAGAGATTAGACTGTTGTTTGAAATCAGTTAAGCAGCTGGGAAAATGTGAGCAGGCGGGACAACAACAACCGATTCCCTCGAGCGAGACGCTGAACTGTTCCCCGTTCCAGTTGACCGACAGTAGAAAAGGCCGTGGTTTTACAGGGCAGATGTGAAACACGGCGAGCACACACGCTGAAATGAATGAAGTTGTTTTAGTATGCATTTTGCTGTGTGTTTCTTATCTTGTTTCCGTCTGGTGTTCCTGCCCTGTTTAGTTTTATTTCTTATGCCCTGTTTTTCTGTGTCTTGTGCGAAATGTTCCTGGTGTTATCCCGTCTTGTGGTTTTTGTGTTTAGTTGTTTCTGTTTAGTTGTTTCTGTGTTTAGTTGTTTCATAGAATAATAATAATCTAAAATGATCTTTAGTTGTAGCTGTATTATGGTTGTTTCACAAGGCTTTATCCACCCTCATAGATGAGTTTCCATTTTTACCTTTTGACAAAAGTAGAGCTGAAATAAACTCATAAACTGAAAAGTCACTGTATGTATAATGCTTATTTGCTGTCCCTCACAGTGTGTATATATACCGCTCTGTTTCCTTTGTTCTCTGTCGCGTTGTCTGTGTATGTCACCAGCTCTTGTGTCAGTCTGTGTAGTGTAGCCCACCCCTGTGTTTTCTCCCCGTCTCTCAGTGGACTCTACCTGCCTCGTCTGCATCCTGGGTCCTAACTTTACTTCTCCTTGCACCAACCCTTAACAGAAGGTTAAAGAAGCGTCACCGGCAGGGACACGTCGACCTGTCGCGATGCTGCCACAGAAAACATGTTCGCCCCCGAGACACGGCGTGACCTCCACACCAGCGATAGTTCGAGTGATCTCACTCCTCCCCTCATCTGTGCATCACTTTTTAAAAATAGTGCATTATGTTTTTTCCCTCTTTGTCCCTCCCCGTCGTCCTCTGCTTATCTGAACGTGGAATTTCCCTCCGTGTCTCATCCCTCTGAGCCAAACCGGGCGCTTCCTCAAGGCTGTGGTTTACTAAATTTTCCAGCAGCTTTCTTTCCAATCCTCCTCCCAACCCCAACCTCGTCGTTGTGTTTTCAATTTCCTCCTGTCATGTTGCCTCCAGCTGTCACCCCCCCCCCCAACACAGACACCAGCCGCCACCACAACCTCCTCCCTAAATCACACATCTGTCTGAAGGAGAAATGTAAAAGTGTCATGCTGCCACCTACTGTTCTCAGACGAATACTGCAGAATTCACACATCAACCCAGCAGCTATCCATCGTCAATCAATCCATCATCAATCAGTCCATCATCAATCCATCCATTCTGTAAACTCCTTATCATGTTTAGCGTCATGGGGGCGTTGGCAGCTTTCCCAGAATGCATTGGCTGAGATGTCACTTGCCCTTCACAGTGTCTGAAAATGAAAAATAACCTGCTTTGATGCATTTTGTATCATTTTGAAGTGAATATTTTTGGCTGTGTATCAGTTTCTTGGGCGAAACAAAACATTTTGAAGTGTTGACATTTGACTTCACTTTGGATTCTTTAACATTTCTTTGGCATTTCTCATCATTTTTACAGACTTTTCTTAAGCTAACTGATTTATAAATCATTTATATTAAAAATAATAATAATAATCTAAAATGATCTTTAGTTGTAGCTGTATTATGGTCGTTTTACAAGGCTTTATCCACCCTCATAGATGAGTTTCCATTTTTACCTTTTGACAAAAGTAGAGCTGAAATAAACTCATAAACTGAAAAGTCACTGTATGTATAATGCTTATTTTGAACCACAGCTCCAGGCGGTGCAGGTCGGGAAATGTCCCAGCAACTGTTACTGTAGATGGATTAACTCGAAACTTTATCTGACACCACCATGAGGTTTACATTTTTTCTTCTTGTTGTTGTGAGACGTTCATGGCCTCAGGGCTCAAACAACCTTTGTTCTGGAAAACATTTTATCATTTAAAGTGGCTCATGATGCTTTTTGAAATACGTTCAAGGAAATTCTTGCATTCTTAAAGTATTTTTCTTCTTATTATTATATCTGTTTCTTAAAGTATTTTAGTAATGTTCTGACTGAATAAAAAAAAGGAGTTATCAAGTAGAGAAACTTGAAATTCACCAAACATACAGAAGAGTTAAATATATATACCAATAAATGTTTGAGGTATGAGGGGGTGGAGAGGCTGCAGCACCGTCATCATTTCAGACTGTGCTTCTTTGTCCTCATCAGTATTTGGTGTTTTTGCTTCCTCGTCATCAGCAGCAGCTCACCTCTGTCCCCTCTCTGTGTTTCAGGTGGAGACGGAGTCTCAGGAGCTGGTCGACGGCTCCCTCATTGACCTCTGCGGCGCGACCTTGCTGTGGCGCACCGCCGAAGGCCTGGCGCGCACCCCCACCCTCAAACACCTGGAGGCTCTGCGGCAGGAGATCAACGCGGCCCGGCCGCAGTGCCCCGTGGGCTTCAACACGCTGGCCTTCCCCTCCATGCGGCGCAAGGACACGCCGGACGAGAAGCAGCCGTGGGTCTACCTCCAGTGCGGCCACGTGCACGGCTACCACAACTGGGGCAACCACCGCGAGGAGAGGGAGGGCCGGGAGGGCAGGATCAGGGAGTGCCCCATGTGCCGAGCCAAAGGCCCCTACGTGCCGCTGTGGCTGGGCTGCGAGGCGGGATTTTACGTGGACGCCGCCCCGCCCACTCACGCCTTCAACCCCTGCGGCCACGTCTGCTCGGAGAAGACGGCGGCCTTCTGGAGTCAGATCCCGCTGCCTCACGGGACGCACACCTTCCACGCCGCCTGCCCCTTCTGCGCCCAGCAGCTGTCCGGCGAGCAGGGCTACGTCAGACTCATCTTCCAGGGACCCCTCGACTAGCGGGGGGGGGCGACTCCCAGCATCCTTTAGGCGAGACAGAGCGGGGAGTTTTTTTTTTTTTTTTTTTTTCTTTTTGGATGCTGACCCTGCATTGAACTCTGGGAGATCCCCAGATTTGTTTTCTTTTCCACTGCAGTTAAAAACTTTTTTCTGGACCTTTTTGTCTCTTTCTCATATTTAAGTGACCTTTGTATTGCTTTTTCATGAATGACGACAAAGATTTCTATATTTTCATGTGAAACCAGAGACACAAAAACCAAACAAAGAACACTGCTGGGTAAACCTTTTTGTTTGTTCCTCGGAAAGGACTCTCACAAACAGTATTTTCCAGAAGTACTAACGCACCGTAGCGCAAACACACGGTCTTTATTCACGTTTATTGTTGCAATATTCATCTGTGTACATCTCTTAGAGCTAATTTAAAGAAAGATGTTTATTTATGGCCCAGGAACCATCGCTTCATCCTTTATCTGTCAGATATGTCGAATTCCAGTACTATTTAGCATTTTTAATTTGAAAACACAGTATATTGTTAATCAGATAAAAAGTTCTAGGTGTGTTCTGAGGGTTTCGTTCTGTGTCTCTCCCCCCATGTTCACCTCTCTGATCTGTTTGTCGTATTTATACACCCCCCCACCTCCCCTGTCCTCCGGCGTGCTCTCGCTTTGTGTGTTTACCCCTCAGTTGTACTTCACTGGGCGTCACCACGGCCTTTTCACATTCAAAGCAATAGATTTGGAAACGGAAACCTCCTGAAGCATTATGGGAAAATCTTCTCGGCCGGTCTCGGACCGCCCTGAACGACGGCTCCCTCCCTTTAAAAGAGTGAAACGTTTCTCTGTGGGTGAGTGAATCTTTTCTGATCACAGGTGTTAGCCATGATACCGCGGATATGTAGCTAATGTCACACACACACTCACACACACACACACACTCAAAAAACAGACCTGGTCAAATACTTTTTGTTATGAAAAGCTGAAATAATGATTCAAAAACATTAAATTTAAGTGTAAGTGTTGCAGCAGGTCAGTTTTGGGGCTTTTCTGCACATAAAGAGTGATCGTCATGATTTCTTCCGGACACAGTATTCTGATCAGTATTAATAAATAATAATCACCTTTATCATCTTATGACAACACCCTGACTGTTTGAATTAAAGGAAAAGTCAGCCAGTATTGTGAGACGCTGATGATGGCATGCATTTTATTTTGAAAAACGCTGAATTACTGCACGCTTTTAAATGCTAGTGGTGATTTGTTGAGCCATAATGAGTCAAGTCTGTCAAACAAACAACACAACATTTAAGATACTGTAGCTGTTTGACTCAGGTTTGATTTACATAAACACACACACACGGCTTCAGGCTGCTAAGTCCTGTGTGTGTGTGTGTGTGTGTGTGTGTGTGTGTGTGTGTGTGTGTGTGTGTGTGTGTGTGCGCGCGCTCATCAGGGCCTCATATTAATTTGTGCTTTCCAAACATTGTGTTGATGTCGACTCCACAATGTGAGTATAGAATATGAAGACTTTCTTATTCTTTCTCTGATTGATTTATTTGAATCAGCTTTCTGAGAAAAACACATTTTAGTGGGTTTTTAGAAAAAAATCAGCTTGTCCCACATTACGGTTTAACAATTGATCATTTTAAATTGAAATCTCAATATTTTATATCACAAGAGCTATGATTTTATTGTTTATTTTTTAACATTTGTATCAACTTTATTAGAAAGTCTTCAGTACATCGACCTCTGAACCACCAGATTTATTTTCCTGCTAAAATGGCCGCTGTCACCAACAGATTTACTGCGCTGTAACTAATTAATGTTGGAGAAACCAAATAGCAAACAGCTGCATTACTTCAACATATTCTACGCTATGTATAAAAAGATAAATACTTGGTACACGCAGATCTTTCATATAACATGACTTATATGAAATTAATTGAACTACAAAATTTCATGAATGCAGGAAAAATATTAATTTGACAAGTTGACAAGATGAAACGAACCCCGAGAGCTGCCACAAAATGGACTTTTATCAGTTAAAGCACAGATTCACCCAGAGTGCTGCTGTTTACACACACACACACACACACACACACACACTCTCCCTGCAGTGTCACCATGCAGCTGAAGTCGACACAAGAACGAGACACACCATCGAACTGTAGAAAATTCCCAACAGAGTCACTTCCAAACATCACACAGTTTCTGAAAGTATCAGCAGCGTCAGTGTGTGTATTTGTGTGTGTGTATGTGTGTGTGTGCGAGAGAGAGAATGTAATTTATGTGTTAATGATGATTGTATGTGTGCAGTTTCCGGTCTGTCTGTCCGTCCGTCCGTCCTCGTGGTCGTTCTCCATACGCAGATCACTTTCATCACCACAGTGCTCGGACTGCAACACACTAACTCACCTCAGGGAGAAAAACGATGACCTGTGTCACACACACACACACACACACACACACACACACACACACACTCTGCTATGGTCTTCTGAGGATACCTCAAAAGTAAAAAGTCTATTCTGGATTTAAAGTTTTGTGTCTCCCTCACCCCGCTGTGTGTTTTGTCTCATGGACTCTCTCTGTGTGTGTGTGGATGTGAGTTAAGGGCTTCACTGTCTCTGTACTGTTATCTCGACTCTGTTTTTACTCCAACACACGTCCGTCAGTCCGTCACGCCTCCCTTCACTCGCCCTCCTCCTCCTGCTCCTGTCTGGAGTCTCCTTGTTGTGCTTGTAAAGGCGAAAGCGAAGAATGTTTCCAGCAAACACTTTTTTGTAACAACTTTAAACAATAAAGTGTAAAAGTGACACTTTTCGCTTTGTGTTGGGTTTTATTGGTATTATCATTATTTAAACTGACAAGGTTTGTTTTTTTCTGCTCTGAAACAGACGTGGATACTTTATATGTACAATATTAACAAAAATCATAATAATATCAAAATATAGGGTTATAGAAGAGGCCACATTAATGACGTATAAATGTATAAAATGATACAATCCAACAGGGCAGCAAGTATTAAAGTACAGATTTGAGGTACTTTTCTTAAATTTTTTTATTTTTACTTTTTACCTCTGCTCCAGTCCATTTAAAAAATAAATTCAGTGGTGGATGAAGTATTCAGATACTTTAGCAAAAGTAATAATACAAAAGTTTACTGAAAATACCAGCAAGTACAAATAAGTATTATCAGAACAGAAGTACTCAGTACCTCTAATGTGTTCTTTATTATATGACATTATTAGGTCATAACTTATGCGTAAGTGTGTAAACTGTATTTTATTTTATATTTATTGTGTATTTATTGAGTAGCTCAGGGTGGAGCTACTTTAACTACTTAATATACAGTTTGGTAGTTTAGTCCACTGACTTCACACCTACAACAGTTCTAATACAGCACAAATCACCTTCTTGTCATTTGTCAAAGATCATGTTTCATTTTTTTGAGACATGGCTGACTCCCTGTTTATCAGGTGTGATGGGGAGTGATTGTGGCTGTACAGACACGACACACACACACACACTCTTTACATCATATTGCACTTTATTCAGCTCTGAGGAGGCAGAGCTGGGCTGGGCTGAGACCTCGTCGCTGTCACAGATCAACACTTATTGCTTTCAGGCTTCCGGTCCGAGCGCGTCAGACCCGTCTCAAGTATTCTCACACTGAAACTCTGTGTACATTTTTTTAAAAAACGTCTGTGAGCGTAAACCAACACTGCAGAGAGTATTGCACCTCCTGTCTCGCTCTGTGTGGAGAGTTAACGCTGAATGGATGGACAGGAGAGATTCGACGCCGTAAACGAAGGCGTGAGGTTTCACACAACATTAAGGTCAAAATGTGAGCAAACATACTGGACAAAAACAAAAATAATGCACAACGTTGGTGATATTTTTCATCATCTACATCACAGATAAAGGCCTCTACTTTAAAATGATATTTTCGATCGTTGCATGTTGAGCGCGCCCGGATATGGATCATCTTCATCCAGGGATGTCGTGAACGAGCTCGAGGGCACCGAACAGAAAGAGGCTGCCTCGTGTTATTTTTCTTCTCTATGTCACAAACATCTGGGAGCTTTTCAGAGAAGACGAGGTCAGCCTGCACTCTGGAGGTGTGACGTTTAGTTCATCTACGCGAAATCTCAGGACGAAAGTCACCAGTTTATTTCTTCAGACAAACTTCACCAGACCTGATCTGGTTCCACAGATTCAAAATGTTTTAAATGGCTCAATCAGCGACTAATTTATGTGACAGGTGTTGCTTTCAGGAGCTTTTTAGTCTCTTATAGCTTGTTTGTTTTGGTTTTTCGGCACTTAAACATTTTGGTTCACAACAGACAGATAAATGTTTGCTTCCATCCGAAACAGACACTAATTCTCTAGTGGTTGGATGGAAATGCATTTTGAAAGTTAGGACCTCATTGACTTTAGCATTTAGTTGCAGGGGAGACAGATATTTAGCTCTTGAGCCGGTTGAGACCAAAACAGAGCTAAAGAGAGCGAACATTAGACCTCAAGTCATCAGAAGGGCAGAAATCTGTGTCTGCTAGATGTGTAAATAAGCAGCTTTTTGGGATCTAAAAAGAAAAAGGTGATTCGAAAATTGGCCCAGAAAATGAGCTGTGGACGTGCTCCAGCTGCTGGTACAGATAAATAACCAAAACGTAGTCTCACATTATTTCAGCTACATCTCTCCGTCAATCGTATCCTGTCACCGCTGAATCGTGGAACCATGTCGGGTCTTTGTCCTTGAAATAAACCTTCACATCTCTCCCATGACTCCATGACGTCTTTGTCAGTACACTATGTGATTGCATTAGCAGTGCTGTAAGAGCACACCGGGGATGAAGATGACGAGAAAATCATCTCTTCTGCTTTGTTCTTCTATTAGCATCCCTACTTATATTTTCATATTATGTATACAGTATAGAAGCATTATATTATCCCTTATCTATTTATTCTACTTTGGCAGGTTTTATGTTCTGACCATGAGTTAAAATTTCTACAGTTTAAGAAAAATAAAAAATAAATCTTCTGTCTTTGTCTTGTGTCATTGTTTAAACTATGGATAGCTCACTATTAATACTATTTCATGTTTGTGTGGTACAATGAACAGCCTGTAGAGGGCGGTGTATCCCTGCTGTGAACACTGCACATGCAATCACACACAGCCTTTAGGGAGAAAAAAAACACTTCCTTTCACAATCTGTTGGTGTCGGGTAAACATGACAAACAGGTCACATGACTGGGATAAAGCCAACTGGGTCACATGATGAGGGTGTGTGTGTGTGTGTGTGTGTGTGTGTGTGTGTGTGTGTGTGTGTGGGGACAAGGCGTTAGTGGTCCATGATGCGGAGGTTGCCAGATACGATTTTGTTTTCCAGCATGGAGCCGGCTGGAATATCAATCCGGTCTCCGTGGTTGGCGATGATGATGACGGTGCCCTGCGGGGAGGAGGAAGAGCGAGGAGTTTAAGTTTATGTTTGTCAGAGACAGAAAACACGGCGAGGTTTAATTAAAGCGATAAATCAGTGACAGCCACCTGCCAGCAGGACCGGTTAGTTTCAAAAGACACTGAAAGACTCTGTCACCTCCTTAAAATGTACCTCATGACCTGAGAGAGGAAACTGGATTATAATCTCTCAGGATTACAGAGAAATGTAAAGATTCATCCCTGCGAGGGAGCTAAGAGAGCTGCGAGTCAGACCACTCGAGGCCTCTTTAATACCCACAGTGCATCTGCAGCATCTTGTGCCGTCAGTGTGGGCACCAGAATAAATAATGCAGCGGCCTTTCTGTCTTAGCACGCTCAGCCGAAGAGACCTCTGCACATTTAGAGCAAATACAAATTTAATTTCATGGCTAAATGCCATTTATGCCCCCGAAACCTTTTTTTAAAAACCCAATTTTACACTGATGTTGCTTTTTCCTACAACGAACATTCTCCTCATTTCATCTGGAGTGAAACTTAATTGGATTAGAGATGTTTTACCTTGAGTGAGACGTTTTTCCCGAAGGTGACGTCTCCAGAAACCGTCAGGTGGTCCAGCTCCAGCATGTCGGGGATGCTCTCGAAGCGAGTGACGTACTCCTGAACCTGAACGCAGACACACAGGAGACCTTTCAGGATCTCTTTGAATCATTCAGTCATTTAAACCCACTGAGGTCCAGCTATTCCAACGACCTACATCTCATTTTTTTCAAAAAACACGTTGTCATTTCAAAAAACATGTTTTTCTTTTTGATTACTTTTACATATTTACTTGATGCTTTGAGCGAAATAAAACATCGTTCATCTCCATTAGAAACTCAAACTACCTGCGAGGCTAACCAGGAGAAAGTGAAATGTTTCTTCTCATCTCTACCTTGGTGAAGGAGCTGCCCAGTTTGACGTGCGGCGTGGTGGGAAACTCTCTCTTGGGGCTCATGGTGAGCGAGCCGGCCTCCAGGCTGTACAGGTTGGACATGACCAGCAGCAGGTCCGACGTGGTCTTGACGGGCAGGAAGCGGCTGCGCGGCACGTTGATGCCGAGAGCGTTGTCGAAGCACTTGATGGCGGCGCCCACCGCCGTCTCCAGCTGGATGACGTTGAGCCCGCCGTCGAGCGTCTGATGCCAAAAGAAGAGAGAAAATATGTCAGTTAATGCGGAAAAGTGGATTTATTCTTTAAATGTTTTTACATGTCTCTCTCTCTCTCTCTCTCTCTCTGCATTAATGAACCACAACACACCACAGATTCACAAAAACATGAATTAATATTTAGGTCAGTTTCTGAATTCCATTGAAATCATTTTACATAAAAGCTGAATCATGTTGTTACACTGCTCTTTTCTTCATCTTTAGTTATCATTGCAAATCTACAGTCTGCTTTGGGAATAATTAACTTCTCTGCACAGTCATGCCAAAGCAGCTAATCTGAGCTGGGTGTTGTTGATGCAGGCTTTTTTTTTTTTATCTGAAACATCAGTGATTCACAGTGAACACAAACGTGTCACTGTGATATAACGTTCAGCAGGTTCATGAACACTTTTATCTTCAGTGCCTCTCGGTTCCAGGAGTGCACGCAGATTTAACACGTTCGGGGCTGCGGCACACAGAAAGCCCCCCCACACCTCCTCTGACTCTGCAGGTTTAGTGACACACTCCACACACGCGCTTATGTAAAGCCACGCAGCCCTGCACAGTTATCACCAGTTACGTAACGTGCTATGTCACGGTGAGAGAGCCTGCAGCTCATCTACAGGCCAAGAAAGCAATAATCAGGAAAGAGGCCGGTGTACGAGGGGGGAATGTATGATGTTGGTTGCAGATATGAGCACCCTGAGGCGGCGCTTCTCGACACAACCGAAATAACATCAAGTCACATCGAGTCACATTTGTTTACTGCGCCGCTTTTAACAGGGCCGCTCTGTCACCAACAGCTTTGGAGGGCAGTAAAGGATAAACACACAGGGAGGAGGGGGCATCAAAATGATGCCTAAAGAATTAAATAAATGAAAAAAGATTAGATTCGAGTGATTAAGCATTTACTCAAACCTTTCATTCGAGCAGTTCAATTTTTGTCGCCTCACTTTTCTTCTAATTTCTTTAACGGACTCCATTAATGAGAAATGTGGGTGAAAATGAACTGCACTGAAACGTGAGCTGCGTGAGACAAACAAGCTCTGAATGCAAAGCAGAAAAAGAGGCGGCTTTAAATAAGTTTCCCAGAATTGGTCTCAGACGTAAAACATTTGTGAGGGAAATAAAACTGGATGGGTTTGCTTCGTATGCAAAAAAAAACCCTCACACGACGGCGAGCAGCTCAGAGAGATCAACTGAAACACACGGAGGCTTTAAAACACAGGCTGGGGTTTAGTTTTTTTTTTCTTTTTAGCGAGATATGATTTATTCAGAAGTGGCGGTCTCTGTGGAGGAGAGCGGCGCACATTTCTCTCCGCTCCGCCACGCACAGCCACGTTTTTCTGACACGACAGGACGGACGTGGTAAAACAGGAGAGACGATATCGCTCCGAGAGGCTGATTGAAAGCGAACTGCTTCATCTGTCGCACACTCAGACATCCTGGTGTGGTCCCTCTATGAATTGTTCCCCTCGAGGCTCCGGGCTCAAATGCGAATGATCCAATAGTGGATTATTACAGGGGCGTCTCACCCTGATGGGCTCCATAGTTTATTGGAAGGGAGTGAAGAGGAAGAGCTGGCTCGATATTCCTCTGCTTAGCTGAGTGAGGAGAGAAGCTGGTGTTTGTCGTACGAGTGGAAATGCAGACAGCACGCCTGAGGCCGACCACAGCGCTCTCCAAACACCTCGTTTCCACGAAATTTGGGAACTACAGTTTTTGCTTTAGGCACCTTAAAGTGTGAAAACCTCAGCAGGATTTATTTAGTTGTAGTTGTTTTATAATTTAGCAGTGAGTAACTTGTTTTCACAGTAATGGTGGCTGTATGTAAGAGATGTCAGAAAAAAAGTATAAACTATAGTTCTCATAAATATTCTGTAATGTTACTCCTTTCATTATCCTTTTTTTACATAATTTCTGAGGTGTTAAACTCTAATCTTGGACAAAATCCTCCGATAATCACCCTCGAATCGTCTGAATCAAAGCTGACTACACTTCAGATGTGTTGGAAGAACAAGTTTGTTCCAACCATTAAATTGTAGCTTGAAGACTTAATTTTCTTCCTACATTTAGAGAAGATTCGACACTGTATGGTTCTTAATTTTTTAAATTAGAAAGCTATATTCAATAACTTTGTAGGAATCTGGCTGAAAGATATACAAGGAAATGAGGGTGAGATGATCTTGTCTCTTTTTTATTTAATTTCCTGTGTTTGTTCCTTGTCTTCTCTCACCTTGGGGTTGACTATAATCTCCAAGTCCATCGCCTTCTGTTCCTGCAGCCTCTTGATGGCGACCAGAGAGATCCACAGGTTGTTGGTGTTGAAGATCTTGAACTTGGAGACCGATTTGAATTCGTCCACGTGGGCTTTGGGGACCTGAGCGATCTCCAGCAGACGCAGCTTTCCTTCATATTGGATCAGCGTGCCACCCTGAAAACCAGAGTCGACTCTTTTAAAACACACTCGATGTCTGTTTGGAGCCACAGAAGTTTAAATTGGGACAATTTAATAACTAAAAGGAGTTTAGATTATCCTGAGTGACAGGGACATTGTTTTTGGTGAGAAGAGTTACTGTTTATTTAGACATATCTCACTTTTTATAGGTTTGAATGCATAAATCCAAGAAACTGCCCCATCAAAGACTTAAACTCAAAATTATCTGCATGACTGGAAACTAAAAAAAAGAAAGTGATCAAATAAGCAGAAAATATTCAAATATCGACTAACAAGTGTGATCATTTCCTCCCACAGCAAAGTTACACTGAGATTAGTCTCCATTTAATCCATACATACGTCTTATATCTCCAAAGAAACAAAAATAATTCTGCAAACAAGGCCAGGCAAGAAACAAATGAACACTTCCTGTACACAATCCCAGCCCCCCCCTTCCTCCTCCGTCACGTACCTTGACGTCGGCGCGCGTCTTGTCCGTCACCTCCATGATGAACTCGCAGCGCTTGCCGTTGGGCTGGCTGACCAGGTGGTGCAGGATGTGGAGGTCGACGGTGGCCCCCAGGTTGTCGATGTTGGACACGAAGATGTACTCTTTGCCCTGCGCGATCAGCTGCTCTAGCAGGCCCGAGTTGTAGAAGCTGGCATAAATATCGCCGTGGCCCGGAGGATACCAGCCTTCTGAGTTCTGACCGTTCATGCTCAGGGTTGTAGACACAGGGAGGAGGGACTCTTTGTTGATACGAGGGTACCTGGACAGAGAAAAAGAGTCCAAAATATGAAGTTTTAAACCCACTTTAAGTTAATCACAAGTCAGAGTTTAAGGTGGACTTTCAAATTTAAACCTTCAATGATTCATTTTTTCATCCACTTGAGGGCAGTGCAGCAAGATGTAAACTTCAGATATTCACACGATCATTATATCCCCTTTTACAGTTAAATGGCAACAGTCGTCTATTCACACACCCAGAAAACAGATTTATTCAACATTTATGCAAAGTAGAGTTCTGAATGTTCACTCTTCTTTCAGCTCTGTTTTTGGTCTCCACCAACTCTTGAGGGAAGTTTTAATCTTAAACTACTAAATGCTCCAAATATTCACCAGATAATTGCTAACTTTGTTCATCTGTAGTCTGCTGCTCAGAAAAGTGTGCGGTGGATTTATTGGAGATATCATCCCAAAATGACAACAATCAGAGCGAATGAGTCTGAACCGAAACAGTAAAGTTCGTTATTTTGTCATTACAAGTAACTCCTGTCATAGTACATGTAATTATTTGATCTATTGATGATATAAAAATATTTGTTAGAGCAGCTTTAAACTGGTTTTAAAAAAAAGTGAAAGGCCATGAGAGGTTGTGAAATCCTGAATACTTCCTTAAATAATAAAACATTACATCCAAGCATTATTTTGGTTTTGATGACCAATATTCTCCCTCTCTTTGCAGGTTAAACGTCTGTATCTGTATGCATGTAAATAAACTCATTACATGACTTATCTCTGACTCTGAGATAAGGAGCTATGAATGTTGGCACGTTAAGTAAGTAAACATCAGATTTTGCACCACATCTAAAAGGTAAAGATACGGAAACTCTGCAACAACAGAGCACCAGGTGTCGTGTAAATTTCTTTCTATTCACATCACAGCAGGACTTCAAACAACTCTGCCATGAAACTTTTTAAATTTCTCCAAGACGGCAGATGAGGCAGCGAGCCAAAGAGTCCAGGCCGTCATCTCGGTGTGTATTAAACTGATCAAAGCGTTTCTAAGAAGGATCTGCGTCAGGCTGAGTTAAGAAAGCCGATCGTGAGGAGCGGCCCTGAGTGGGAGCTGCCTGTGGTTTTGGCAGTTTGGGGATATTTCAGCGTGCAGATGAGCTGGTCAGGTGAGAGAAGCTGCTTTTTTTTTTTTTTTTTAAATCCAGCAGGCTGTTCTGGGAAGGTGTTTCAGATGAGCGGTTTTGATATGAGCTCATTGACTTCAAAAGGTTTTATGTCGCCTCAGACCCAGAAGTCTCAGAACATTTTGTTACGTCCACAAAAGTGTTTTTCCGTCCTTGGATCCAACATTTCAGTCGCAGAAGGAGCAGTAATTCTTTCCAGGGTTAGGTTGGAAAATGAACACGCATCTTATCAAAGAATCACTGAGATTATTTGGCGGTAACAGTGAAGTTGTTAACTCAGCAGTGAATTGGCTTCAACTCGTGCCTCCTCCTAAAGTCACACTACAAGGGACTTTCTTTCTTTTTATCTATTCTCATCTGCTGATTGTGATATATTATTTTAATTTTATCTTCCCTTAAAACATTCTGGTTATTTTACTTACAACTGTACTTATTTTTTATTAGTTAATTGAAAGAAACTACAGCAAACATTTATCATGGTTTAATATTAACTTGCAGGCATTAAATGAGAATCCAAACACGAACAGAGACGTCTGAATGGGGTTTGTTTGTCGCTTATTTATTCTGCTCATCACTTCGGAGGGTAAATGGCAAATTTTGTTTGGCTAAAAGAATAATGACGGTGGCTGGACAATTTTTGGATTTGTCTGGTAGATAAAGCAAATTGCTTTCCCTCATCAACTGGAACCTCAGATGAGGGATGAGCGATGAATTTAATTTGCCTTTTACGAATTACTCTCACGGCAACAGACTTGTCTTTGTTCTCCCATTGATTGACATTTCAACCACTTTTTCCATGCTGACATTAATGCTGCTGCTGCTGCCGTCCAAAACTGCTTTGTTCTGCACTGTTTCTGGAGCACATAACATGCAAGTGCTCTAAATAATTCAAAGGAAGTAGTAAAAAAAAAAAAAAAGAAAAAGTTCCACTTGACTGACAAATTAGAGACACTGAGACATTAAATATTAATGGCTTCCTCCATACATTACATGACATTTCCTGTCTGAGTGCTGCTGTTCTTGACAGTTTGACCACAGAACCAGAGGCAGGATTGTCCTCTGGATACAGACCAGTTCATTATCAGACTGTTTAATACATCTGCACACAGTGTTTGCACTGTCAGGAGGCGTACTGGCGTGTTGTTAGCGTGTTCTCTCACCTGCTCTGGTTGAAGGTGTGTATCTTGACACGGTGGTGCGTGTACTTCTGCAGGATCTTCTTCGTGTCTTCGTCCGTGTTGAAGGAGTTCATGAGGACCAGGGGCACGTCTGTGTTGTAAGTCTTGTTAAGGTGCTGTGGGACAAAAAAACAAAAACAAAAAAAACAACACAAACTGAATAAATGAGTTTAAGAGTATTTACTGACAACAAAGATCAAAGTTAGAAATAATGCATCTTGATGGAGAAGTCAAGGATCTGAGAGAACATTTATGCACATTTAATGAATTTCTCTTAGTTGAGCTGTTGGTGGAAGGTCCATAAACACTGCTTTGGTTTTTGAAGTTGCAATATTGATTTCAGTCAAATTTTATGATATATATCAGCTGACCCACTGGTTAAAGAGGCTTATAATGAAGCATCTTCATCAGTAATATTTAATACTAATGCTGTGTGTGACTGTAAAGAAGAGCAACGCAGGACAAATGCAGGACTTTGTACAGGTAATACTGGTGAGTGTATGGAAATAAATTATTTGTGTGTGCAGGTATGTGTGTATGCATACGTGTTTGTATCTGTATGCACATGTACATGCAAATGTATGAAAACTATATACGCTAGTGAAAGTGTTTTTTTCCTTTCTTTTCATATATATATAGATTTTTGTATGTATTATGTTTATATTGCAAAATCTATGTGTGCATTTGAGATTGTATCCTTAAATACAAATTTAAGTGACAATTCAAAAAGTTGTAAGTGACATTAAAGTGACTCATGATGAGTAAACGAAGACAATGCTTTTGAATTCTTGGGTCAATATCAGACATTATGAATACTAAAGAGAAAAACAGCCCGAGATAAAGAGTCCTCACAATATTTCTAGAACTTGATTGTGTGAGTTGAATGAATACGAAAGAGGAAAGAATTACCTGGGGAGAGATTTTTTTTTTTTTTAGCAAGATAAGAGAAAATTAAAGTGAGTTGAGGAGGGAGATGAGAAAAAGGATATGAATCAGTGGGGAGGAGCTGACGTGAAGAAGTTGTTAAAGAGTTTCCAGCTTGTGGCATAAAACAAGAGACTTTGTCATTAATAAAACCAGGATGGGTGTTGGCTGGTCTCCACTTTATGTAAATGGACACAGACCTGTTATATTACAAGAGTTTAACAAGAGTGTGACTGTGAATGATTTCCCCTCCTTTCTGTTACACTGCCAGGACTCTCCAGGATGTCAAAACCCTCTCACACACAAGCGGACACACACATCATAATACAGCACAAACAAACTATAAGATGATTAACTCTGAGGTTTCTTTCTGGGGTGTTGACAGTGGGTGTGTGGAGCGCAGAGACGGGAGGGGTGACGTTCACCGTGAAGTAAGCAAACTGCCTTGAGAGTTTTCCAGCGTCAAGCAAACAACCGGCATCCGCTCGGCACGCTGACAATCTTTAATGTGTAGAATTTGTTTGTTTAAAGCCAATAGACTCAAAAGACACACTATAAAACAAAAATGTGTTTATTTCAAGATCTGTATTGGGTGATTTTGCCTTAATGTGACAGTGGTAGCAGAGACATAAAGATAAAATGGGGGAAAGAGGATAAATCTAACTTTAAATATCATCTTTATGTAGTATGCTTTATAATCATTAGTCCAACAGGGCACACCCATTTTATTTGTGCTGTTATTGTAACTGTTCAGTTATACTGGGTGAAGGGTATAAATGTCGTCTTAAAGCATTTTACGCATTGCCAGCAATTTAGTTTTTTTGGGAAAGTACATGATCTTTTATCCGTTCCTTTTTTGTTAACCTAAAAATTTAAATAAAGTAAAATAGCCCAAAATGATGACAGTTACTGGCGATCATGTGGGAATTATTTTCTGAATTTATCTTTTGGGCTACAAATTGACAGTAAGAAAAAGGGGAAAATGTTGAACTCATCTGCTAAAAGCCAAATTATTTCTTTAAATGCCTTGTGTTGTCTCAACAACTAAAAGATATTCAGTTTTGTAGTATAAAAGACAAAAAAGCAAATGTGAAGCTTAAAAAATTATTTTTCTGAAAAAAAACAAAAACAAATGACTAAAACAACTGTTCAACTTGATTTCAACAAATCAATTAACTGACTCATCAATAGAGTGAAAGTGGCCTGTGAAGAGACCATCATGTGTCTGTTTAAATCATAAAAACTCAAAGGTTTCTTCCCTAAAAACCTTGACGTATTCTGGGTGGTGGCTGTAGCTCTGTTTTCCAGTATAAAAATGTCAGCTGGACCCCTTTTGTAACCTGTGTTGATGGAAAAAAGGCGTTTTTACGTTACTCCCAACAGCTGCTTGCACTTTTAAGATATGCTGACCAAAGAGTTGCGTAGAGGACTCAAACCTCCAGCTCTGAACCGCACTCGTACATTCTTGTTTAACCCGACTTGCTTAATTTAACAGAAGCAACAAGAGTCACTCAGGTGGGAGCAGTAAATCTTCAGCAGCCAGGTGGCGCCCTTCCAGCGAGGCTCACCTAATCTTCCACGTCTGCTCTGAGCGTACAGGTCTCTGTCACCAAAACGGGCCAAAATAAATGTACACTGAGGCGGAGTGGTGGCTGAGAGGGGCGTGGGAGACGTGGTTCAGGGTCGCTGTGTGTAAGAGCTCCATTTTCCCTCTTTGTAAATGGGCCGATTCAGTCCGAAGGTAATCTGACCAGACCTGAGCAGAAAATGGAGAGCAGTGACTCGGACACAGAGAGCAGTGTGCTGGGCGGAGAGAGAGTCCCATGAGGCCGTTATGAAACACACACGCAGACACTGGCCAGCCACTAATCCCCCAAATAAACTCAATTACACAATACTGTAAACACCAAGACTCTGGCATCATCATCCTCTCTCACAGACTCTCACAGATTTGAGTTTGCCTCAAAACTTAAACCTCAATTTAATCTGAAGCTCTCCGAAAACTTCTCCTAAAAGCTGCTTAAGCATAAGAGTGATTCATCTTTGTCTGATTTACTCGTTTGTGAGGCGTTAATTAAGTTTGAAGCAACGAATAAAGACATTTCTTGTGTTTCTGATGTGAGGAATATGCTTTTTTTTATTGTACATGTCATGTCTTGATGTAGATCAAACACAAACAGCTCACACACTCCTCTCCTCCAGCACACAGCCGTCTCTGTTTCCCTGCCAACCCTGCAGACCTGCCCGCCTGCACACCAACAGATCCTCTTTCACTCCGACTCCCCCCAGATATCACACTGAACTCCTTTCAAAAGACCTTCAGCGTGTCCCCCCGGCCCCTCAGATACATAACGTAATAGAGGCTTGTGCCCGGAGGATGATAAGCACGCAGCATCGCGGAAAGCAAGGAAAGGACATGTGCTTGTGATTTTCTGTTAAAGAGACAGAGATGTATTTTCTCCTGCTGAATCCTCTAATGAACACATTTATTTTTCTGTACTTTTCTAGCCTGGAATAATAAAGAAAAAGAGGAGCTACTCTTCTTGTGATTGAAAACAGAAAACTTAACCTGACAGCAGAACGACACACACACACACACACACACACACACACACACACACACACACTATTCAAAAGCAGAGCAAACAACTCCCCGGTACACAAAGCAGATGTTTATATTACATCAGATAATACATCACTTCCTGCTGTTGTGCCCCACCCGCTGTGACATCATCAGCGCTTCATGTGTGCCAGTGTATCAACAGGACGTTTCTCCAAAGTTAAAAGTTAGGCAAGACCCAACGGTTGATCCTGCTGCCTGTGACAAGAAGGAGAAACTTACCAGGAAGTTTTTATCTACTGATGGATTTATGGGCAGAGGAGGGACTTTTCATGAGAATGCACATTAAAAAACAGTAAAAAAAAAAAAAAAAAAAAAACAACAACAAAAAAAAAACATTACGGGTGAATAAAACTTCCGAGAACACAAAGACAGAAGTGAAAGTTAAAGGCTGTCTGAACTCGCCCATGATTTCTTCTAAAGTGATGTGTTTATTTGGTACTTTTGCCAAATGTATGTATGTAAGTATGACATCGACAGTTTCAAAATATTCAGAAAAAAAACATTGCTTTAGGGTTTTTGCTCAGCATACAAAAATAGTCAGAGGTGAATGCATGTATATACTGAGTGCTATTGGATAATGGCCAAATGCACTTAATTGACCAACAGGAAGTGTGTCTATGAGGTCATTTCTTCTAAATGGACAAAAGTCAAGTAATTATTTTTTATTTACCACTTTGGTGCAGCTTAACAGACTCTAAACACTGACATATTTTCACGTTATAAAGCTGATCTTGTGGTCAGCAAATCAAGCAGACACGGAGAAATTTTAGCATTCATTTGGAGTCCTGTCTCTGTCCAATATCCACTCTTTTATCTGTGTTTTGGTCTCCGCTAAAGGAAGATATGTGGTAAATCTTGAACTGAAAAGCAGCAGGTCACATTGGTTTTATTTAAGTTTACTGTACAATGACCGTTGAGGGTGATGATGTCTAACAAATGAATTCTCCGTCTCTGTGACTTTAAACTTTCCGATTTGTTTCCGTACCTCGATCTGCTGCACAGTGAGGTCCAGGAAGGTGTTCTCGTTGCGGACGCTGATCAGGCTCTTGGGGCCTTTACACCCCATGCTGGTGCCCAGGCCTCCGTTCAGCTTCACCACCACCAGTTTGTTCAGGCAGTCGGCCACGTTGTCCGGCAGGCCACGAGCAGCGATCTTATCGTAGGGCTGGATCTGAAAGGGAGAGAGAGAGAGAGAGAGAGAGAGAGAGAGGGAAGGTCAGGGAAACAGCAGGTGTGCCTATAAACTTTTAAAGTCAACAACTTTACTGTTCTTATAACTTTTACTCTAATTTGTCTTGAGGTGAAGGGTTTTTATTACGGTGTTTCTGCACTGCACTGAGGTGATTTGATGTCTCGTTTTCTTGGATTTGACTGATTTTACTTCCTACTGCAAAATTGCTAATGTTAAGTTTGAGTGTGGGCTGACTAATTACGAGCTGAGCAGCGTTATGGGCCGAAGTGATGCGGAAATGTGAAAATGTCACAAATTGATTTTTTCTGCCGCAAAGTGCTCTTTTAAAATGAGAAAGGAAATGCTTCATGCATTAAACACAAAAGACACAAGACATATGACACATACTTAGCGGCGCGTTTTTGTGTGAATGGTGCTGATAATAGTCATTATGTTGACTTAATGCACAACGCAGCCAGTTTCAAATGTAGTCTTCAGCACTTCTGTCGGCGAGGCGGCAAAAATCATTGGAGTGTGTGTGTGTGTGTGTGTGTGTGTGAAGCCACATTACTGGGTCGATGCTACAGCTCTCACATCAGCGTATTCACACATCATGTATTGACTTCCTTCATTCTCTCCCACAGAGCGTGACGGTTTAAAAAGAAAACTTAAACAGGGATGCTGGATTTTTTTTCAAATTCACTGGAAGGTTGTTGTTGGTTTTCAAATTGAAAGCGAAACAGCAGCAGGACACTGTTTTTATGTATCATTCAGCCTGAATGAATTTCGTTCTCTCAGGAGGATTTTTTTTTAAATCAAGTTTAAAACTGTGAGCAATGTGCAGAAGCATCCAGGGACAAATTTTAACCAGATGTTACGAGAGCGTTGTGTTGTCTCCACGACTTTGCCTGCATTCCTGAAATAAATCTGCCAGTGATTCTCCGGCAGTGTGTATGTGTGTGTGAAGGGTGTGTGTTAGGAAATGAAAAGGACAGGAGTCCTTTCCTGCTAAAAGCAGAGTCGCCAATGAGTGACAGCGGACGCACAGCAGAGCTCCTGAGGGAAACAGACGGTCTCTCCTCTGGTGTTGACCCCCTCTCTCCCCTCTACAGCGAAACCTCACATCCCCCCCCCCCCCCCCCCCACCCTCCACGTGACACACGGAGGTCAAGGGTACAAAAAATATAACAGACGACCTCGACACAGCTGCCGCTCGCTCTCTGTCCTTCGAAGAGGGCGATCACCACGGAGAACAAAAGACGATAGTTGTAAAATGTGCAGCATGAAAGGAATTCAGGTTGGTGATAAACACTCTGTTACGCACATGACGAATCCCTGCAGGTACTGTAAAATAAAAGAGACAGCAGGAAATTCAGAGGGAAGAGAGAGGCTGCTGGTGTGTGTTGTTGTTATGAGCGATATGTTCTTCAGCTGGGATCCCCATCCTACCCCTGTACCCCCAGAGTTAAACAGCTTCCACTCACAGATGTTCACTTCAGGGCAATACAGATGGGGACTGTTTTTTTTTTTCCTCTCTCCCGTGTGTGTGTGTGTTCCCAGCTACTACTACCTACTCAGTGTGTGGCCTGTAGGGAAAACCTTGTTGACATGAGTGCTGGATAAAATAACTTTTGTAAATGTTAAGCCATCAACTCTCGTGCAAACTGCTGTAACACAAAGACTACTTTTCACTTTGACTGATGTCACCTGCATGACGCCAACAGGACATCTTATCTTGAACAAAGAGAGCCTGGTGATGGATTTAGTTTTGGATTAACATAAATACACGTCAAAGGGATTGAAACTGTTCTACAACTAAAATATGTTTTGCATGTGATAATGAGCAGCAGAGAGACGATTTCTTGTCTCTTGTCAGGCTTGGTGTAGTAAGAGAGTTGCATAACAAGTTTAATTTGTTGTTGATTTAGTGACAGTGGCTTCCTGGATGTGACACTGGGTACCGGCTTGAAGCTTTTATGTAATGCAACTTTTACATGCACACTAAATGTAGAGCTCACGCACAGAGATGCAAATTACACAAGAAAACATGAACATTGAAGAAATACCTGCAATTAATTCAACAACATGACAACCTCAGATCAACCTCTCTCTTTTTAAGAACAAACAGAGTTTGGTTTTTTTATATCTTTCTATGCAGATGACACAATCCAACACACCCTGGGCTCTTCTCCGATTCAAGACACATCTAAAGTTTCCATTAATATTTTTGAGAACATCTCAAACTGAATACCAATCAGACAAAATGTGTATTCAATAATTTCTGGGCATTTGATAAGATAGAAGTCTCACTTATGAGCTACATGTGTAAAAACAGACTCAGAATCTGAAAATGATAATGGGTTTTATTATCAGAAAAAGCCTTTTTTCTTGAGGATGGGAAACCATTGTGCAATCGCTCATCGTGTCTGTGTCTGACTGTGAAGATATCCTGTACTTCTTAGCTGCTCATTTCACCAAATGGATATAATTCATTCTTGTGCATTATGAATATCATTATGAATATGGTACTCTACACTGCCTACGATGTGGAAAAGTAGGCTCATCAGATTATGGATAATGTTAATGGAGATAATGATTAGAATGATTTCACAAACAATGAGATGTAAAACTGAGAATTTTTGCTTTGCTGTCTATGTCCTGTAAAGAGTACATCACTATGTTTATGAAATAGGTGTCATCAATTCAGTTGTGACCATCTATAAGCAAATACAAATAAACAGTACATTATCTTTAGAGTTTGTCTGATTTAGACCTGCAACAACTGTGATGCAGTTGGACAGAAACAGAGCATGTGAAGAGGTTACCTCTTGCTTGTGATTAGCATTTTTTGTGTTTTCTGATGCTTTATAGGCCAAACATTTAATCTATTAATCTAGAAAATAATTAATAACCAATAAAATAGTGTCTCTAAAACACCTGTGTGTGTGTTAAGCAACAATAACTTTTATAATATTCTTTATCAGCTTTATTTGCTGTGTGTATAAAGACAGACAGAGAATCTGACTCCTGCACACGGTTGCAATAACAATTTACGGGAAGACAGATAAAACAGGCCTACAGCTAAAAATAAGGGCAACAAAGCTGAACAAACACAGGTAGCAATAATCACAAAACTATTATCTGGTCAAAAGCAGCTGGGTGGATTTTCAAAAAGGTAGATATGTGATCTCAAATAACTTCCAACCAACTCCCAAAACCCTGGGAGAACTTTATGATTAAAGCGAGCAGAAGACGGCTCCTGTTCAATATGAAAAGAGCAAAAGAGGATGATGCAAACAGCAGATTTTTTACTGTACTGATTTACAGGGCAGGTAAAACTAGTGCTCATTCTGACTGGCTGCGTCAGACACACATTTTTAAAATACCTGTCATGCACACTAATTAATACATCAAGAGCAACAATCCTCAGTCATTAAAATCATTACTGAATGACTGAACATGTTGCAAAGAAACACTGTGTATATACTATACGGACACAGTTAGGGATGATTTTGGCAAACTATTGTATTCACACTCAATAATACTGAGTATATAATCTGTTGATTGGAAAATAAGTGCCTGTAAAAAGAGCTGTATCTCCCTCCGCTTGTATCTGCTCTACCACTCTTTCTTTCATTTCACTCGTCGGCACAGAAAAAAAAATGCCATAAATATACCAATTAACTATTTCTGCAGCAGGTCAGCCTGTCATCAATAGTTGCAGTAGTGAGTGGGCAATCTGTGTCAAAACTGGCTTTATAGACTAAAAAGATGCTAAATAATTCATCTGGTTTTGAATCCACTGGCTCTTTTGGCAGTGGCTGTTAAAAAAAAAAAAAGGTTTACTCTCCTTTCTCCCATTACTCGCTGGGATAAAGACGCTGCCAAGTGATGCCTCCTCAGCCTCTTCTCCTCATCTTACTCTCACACTCAGCCTCAGCATGTTTCCCCATCTCATTACTGTGTGTAACTGTCATTTTCTATTTCCCTTAATGTTCCCTGTTTCAATACTTGTCTCACCACTTTCCTCCCCAAACCTCTAATCTTCTCTCTGCCCTGGTCTCTCTTTATGTAACTCTCAATTTCACTGTAAAGCCTCCTCTTTTCGCACTTCATTCATCTTTTCCTGCTCCGCTCTCCATCTTTAATCTTCTCCATCTCTCACTCCAGCTTCGTGGAAATAAATGAGGCGGCCTGAGAATTGGGGGAGCGATGCAGTTACTCCTTGCTCGCTACAGACTGAGGAGGAAAAGACAGATCGGGCTTTGTGTTTGTGTGTGTGTTTGGTTAAAGAGTCCAGCGCAGAGCGAGTGACTGAGGAAGTTTTGTCGGTGTTCAGTGAGACAGAAGCAAACGTGAACAACAAACGCCAGAGAGCAACATCTCTGGCATGAAACCAGCTGAATCAGTGAGATTTGGAGTGTATTCGCACCACAGGTTGTGTTTTCCAAACAGGAGGCAGAGACATCCTATCGGGCAACAAATCATGTTTGTTTTAGTTGAGAGAGCTGATAATTAAAGAATGTCAGGAAAGAAACTGGAAGATTTCCTTCCTTCTCATAATTACATTGAGTGCAACAGGATTAAAAAAAAACACAATTCCTATAATCATAGGTCAGGAGCCTGACAAATATTAATAATAATAATAAATAATTAAATAATACCACTGACTGATAAGGCAGCCTTTAGAGATGGTTTAATGGTTAATGCATCATTTATGGCTCTATCGGTGTTTTATTCACTTTTTGGCAACCCTAAAGTCATTCTTATTAATGGATTACAACTGGTCTATTTATTTTGTGTACAATTTTACAGACTGGTCATGCTTTGATCCAGTGAAAATCAACCGAGATAACCAAATAACTTGTGTCACGCAATTATTGAAGGACTGAGACAGAATTAATAACACAAACTTAAGCTTGTTTTTCACAACTGCTCATAACTCATGCATATTAAAACAGAAGTAGACATTACCTCATTTTAAGGGTTCACTAGTTAAAGAAAATGGGATATACTGCCTAAGAAAGACTTAAACACATTGATCATTTTAATACTCAAAACCTCAGAAACTGCACTTCTCTTATAAAAGTCTGAGTTAAAGCACGTGGCTTTAGACATGTGATGGTTTTCATATGTGAATTCCTGTCAGATGACATTTAATGATCAAATGCAATGTTAGAAATGGTTCCACATGAAAATCATTTTATGTCTGTGAAGGATACAAGTTGGGTTTTTTTTAAATCACAGGACACTGAAACTAATCCACGTAAGCCGCCACAGCATCAGATGTCCATCATATCTGTGCTGAACGACATCGATGTACATCAGCAAAAAAAGACTTCACCTTCATTGCTTTGTTAAGACTATTCATGCATGAATGTCTCTTAATGTGCTCTTAAGTGTTGAATCTGCAGTGTGTAATCTGATCTTACCTCTTAACAATTCACAGCTGCATTGTTTTCAGTCGTCTTATGAGTCATACTTTCTACCAACACAACAACATAAAAAATGCATACAAGAAAAACAGTCCACTGTAGTGAGACTGTAAACGAGAATCAGATTTAATTCACAGTGAATTAAATATAAATGATCATAGCTGATGTATACATGCTTGACATCTGTAAATGTGACCGTGTTTTTCCAAGTGAGCGGTTTGTTCAACACTTCATTAAGGCCACACAATTAATCATCTTGTGTTTTCACGGTATATTTACAGCAATCTGTTTAGCTGAGTTTGGCTTTCTCGGGATTTGAAAAGAAAAGCAATACTCCTGTTTGCTCCCTTTACTTACTGGCTATTCTCGAGTGTTGCCTCTGACTGTTTGACTGACGCAAAACGCAGCATTCGGACTCCAAAAGATCCTCCCATGAGATCAAACTCAATAAAACAAGTTTGCACTTTTTTATTTACTCTGTTAAACCTTTCAGTCCTGTACTTTCCCACAAAAGCTTGCAGAGCTGTTCAGGGAACTGAAGAAGGGCACCGATACTGTCCCTTGTGACTGGAAACTAAGGAAGACCTAGAAAATGAACAAGGAAATCCTGCTCGACCAGCTGAGAGAAACACTGATGACTTGGCACTTCGATTGGCTTCGTAAATGACCGACTCACATCAACACGAAAGGGAAACTTTGAATCCTGTGGTTTGTCTTGTTTGCTGACAGGAGGACAGAGAACAGTCAGTGTACAGTCTTTTAAGTGGGGCATTTTCAAAGTCGGTTTAGATTACTTTTCCAGCGTGGGAAACGTACACAATCTGATCTCTCATTTTGGGTAATACCCTGTTAACACCACATCACATAACAACTTAATTACTATGTCAAAGGAGATTAGAAATAAACTAAATGAAAATGTTATTCAAGTTGTTACGGTGGGATCAGACTACACTACGTTTTTCCTTTCTTTCAAATGATCCCTGTGTTCTTGCCATGAACTCACATTAGACCCCTGATCAATAAAGTACAGTATTTAAGTGCATTTCTGAAGTCTTTACTTGATTACTTACATTTTATTTTTCTACTATATACTTCTACTCCATTATAGAGGTATTTCTTATTTTGTACTTTTTATTTATTTGCATTTATCTTCCATTTGTTTTCTTTGAAGATATAAAATACTATGTGAAATAAGGTTCATTTATTTATCATTATTTGACACAACATTGTCTAACAAAACTACCACTGTCTGTTTCCACTACAAAAAACTACTATTGTGAAGTGCTGAGGTGATATATTACAGATCCATATAGATTCACTAACTTACATCTTTTCATACACTTTGTGATATACAGTGACAGTGGGATACACACACAATTATATATAAGTAACTTTTGTTTCACCTCGTCTCATTAGTTAACTGGGAGACAACTCCAAGTCAAGGAAAGAAAAGAGCCGTGATCGTGGTGAGCAGAAACTTTGCAGTGGAAATGGTTTGACTCTTTCTTAAACGTCCTTTACATTGTAGAACAAAATCCCACTGCAAGATGACCAATCACAGCTCATTTATTCACTTTCTGGGCTGTTAAAAACTCCAGACAACCATGAAAATATGTGTCAAACTTCTAACACGTTACTTACCATAATAATGCTGATTTCACCATCTGAACACTGAGTTACGAACACTGTCCCAAAATCGAAGCCTCAAACGTCTGGCGCCTTAATAATCTGCCTTTTAACCTGATTACCTTGAACTTTTTGTACAGTGAACCGTCTCTCTGTGGCTCTAAACGCTGAACTCCTTTCATTTCACGGACTGAAATGTTGATCAAACTGCAGCTCAAACCGTGCTGCGACGCTCTGAACAACATCAGCTGAGCTCCTGAAGTGCAAAGAGCGAACGCCTCTTGACAGTGTCAGGGACGTACTGATGCCTTTGAACAGCACTCTTTATGACCTGCTTATACTTTGTCCACTAAAGCAATAGTCCACATTTGCTTGGATGGGGCAAATAGGACAGGAGACACATTCAGAGCCCCTTTCAAGACAGTGGAGTTGATGTATGTGTAGGGCAGCATATTGAATCAAGTTACACGCATGACGTCTAATCCGGGTGTTAAGATGAAAGAAATTTTGGTGCTAAAAAAAATACTAATGTATTACAACATGACATACAAATGTATTTTATCTTACTTTCATGTACATAAGTGTCCCAAAATAATCCAATGTTCCCCCAGCCATCGCTCTTCACCTGGAACCGGTTAAACAAGCTTTATATTGCTTTCTTTGTATTAAAGCCTTCGAGCGTGACACACTGATACATCTTGGTTATCAGGTTATTTGTCAGGTTATCTACACTCACTGTGCTAAAATTAACCTATCACACCTTGCTGACTAAGGCAATAAAAACTTGTGCCTACGAGAGGTTTAAATGTCTCAAAAGGCGACTCTTGGATTCATTATGAATCCATAAAACAGATGAATGATAAAGTTTTGTTTGTCCAAGTTGAGTAAAATGAACTACCACTAATGATGGGTGAACTCTGAGACAGAGATCTCGGTTAGAACACGGTTAAAACAAGGCGTGTCTGAACTACAGGATACTGTAACACGACTGACTTTGATGTCAGATGATCTTATCAGTGAGGCACCTTTTCATTTAATGGAAATGGGTCATAAAGGGTGGAGGTGCATTTTCCATTCATACTAGAATTGACATATAGGCCTACTTCCTTCTGTGGAAATTTAATTAAACATTATCAAATAAATATGATGTTACTGTTACTTGTTTTATAGCTGTGGGTGTAGCCAGATGTGTGATTTGCACATGTTAAGTGGAGCAACATCCATAAAGAAAAGCAAACGGAGAGCGGTGGTATAACGTGTGGCAGAAAAGATGAGCATCATTTCCAATTTCTAAACTGAACAGCGTTTGCCGTCATCTCGTTTGATGCTTCTGATGCTCGAAGCCGTCGGTCTTTGACAGCTCATCGTGATGAGTGACAGGTGCCGGGACGGGAGTTTGATCATCTAAAAACACACCAAGGTGAAAAGCTGCATGTGGCTGCTTTCATTTTGAATTTTAACCAGCTTGGTGCACCACATCTGTAGCCGCCAGAGACACGATGAGTGGCATTGTTATGGTGAATATTTCCATGTAAAAATGGCGTTCAAAGGTTAAATCTGATTGTGTTCACAGCTGGCTGTGATAGTCAGTATTTAAGCTGGCACAACCAGTGATCCAGGACAGCACAGGTAGTCATTCTACTGTTTATCTTGAAATCATTAAGAATGAACATAAAATGATCGTTCTGTTGCGATGAGCTGCCTCACGATGTTGATGCAGTGTTTTGGTATCTGACAAGCCCTAAAAGACAAGGATGTATTATTCAAGCCGGACTTCCTGGATCATATTTCATCACATCACCTGCATCTGTAGCAATACTCCTCCACTGCTGCAGCCCCTCACTTTAGTTAGTTATTTCTCTGTTGTACTGGATGTTAATTACTTCTTTATGTATTTATGACTGCCTTCTGGCTTAGTGTTCTCCCGACAAGCCAATATAAAAGACAGTACATGTGTATGTTTGGCTTTTAATTCTAATTGTCTTTTAATCATGCATGCACAACACACCCTGGAGAGTGTTCATTTTCTCTCTCACTGTAAAGTACGTGATGTTCTCTTTCTCTGACATACAAGCATGTATAAGCAGAGAAACCCAAACACAAACTTACCGAGTCCTCTGGAGGTCTTTGGATCTTGATCCACTCGACCGACGGCCCCTTCACCTGCAGGAATCTGTGGAAAAGATTCTTGAAACCCTCAAAGTCTTTCCTGGACACCTAAAAAACACAACGGTTTTATTTGAACCATTTTCCAAGCCACTGATACAATCACTGTTCTTATTCATTTGTCCAGAATGATGAAAACTGTAATAAAGCTTCTTAGCTTCAAGACAGTTTAACAGCTGCACAACTTTGAACCATTTTTTTACATTTCTTCTTGATAATGAGCATAGTTAAATAACAAATTCCCTGTGCATTATTCCCAACGTGGATTTCAATCATAACTTATCCTTCTTGCCTCTTATTTTATATTCCTACTAAACTTTCTTCTTGTCCAAAGTTTCTCATGATGGAGCAGATAATCTAAGAAGTTAAACTTCTATTGCTTCACTTACGGAAAGTCATAAAAGGGATAAAACAGTCATCTGAGGGCACCAAATGTAAAATGTGGGTTTGATTATCTGAAATTCCACAATGAGGTTTAACCTCTGGCTGCCGAAGCAGTGAGACATGTTTGTTTACCGAGCGAGAAATTACACAATGAAACGAATGCACGGAACAAAATGTGAAGCTCCTGAACGGCCTCAACTGTACCTCAGCTGACATATAAAACATGCCATCGTAATTATAGATCTACCTCTGTTCACATGGGAAAGTAACCATAATTAAGTACTGATATAACCATGTGATTTTATGTTTACATTGGTATTTTACCTCTAAACTGTATGAAACACTGATAGTCATTCAGTGTGTGTATATGTATTATACTGTAATGTGTGTGTACAATAGAAATTACAGATTAAACATTAAAGGCAGTTATGCCATTCTCCTTGCAATGTTTTGTGAGATCTATAATTCTGTCTAAATAATCTACTGATTTGCATCTAGAACTGTTTTTTATTCTGGGCTTGTCCGTTGTTAGTTTTTAATATGCTTGGGAGAGGGCGAAAAGTAGACGAAAGGTAATAACCAAAAAAAAAAGCCATTTAAGGTCTTGTAAGATGTAAATAATTGGCTTGAGATGATTAAAATAAAAAAGAATCTATTCCTGGAGGGAACGCAAAATGAATAACCATGTAAGGTCTGTCACTGGTCTCCTGCGTGTTCATATTCACATCTATTTACACTGGACATCCGCCCGGTTCAACCAGTCAGTAACTTAGACCGTGTGTGTACGTGCGCAGCTTTTTGGCCTCATAACTGTCAAGTACTTACTTTAAGTACAAAAGCCTTTTTTCTCTTGACTGAAAGGAGTAATGGGCACGCCTGTGTTGACTGACTGACATTTTTCCTCTGTGTATCGTTCCATCTTTTGTGATCACTGGTAGTTTGAAAGTGCCTGGTTAATGTCTGAAAGAGGCCAAACCCTGTGTGTCTGTACATTTGTGTGTGATTTAATTGCTTTGAGAAGCATCCGCTCCCGACACTAGAAGTCATTTGGGGCCAACAGGACAGATCTGCATGGTCTCAGTTTGGGTGGAGGTCTGACTGTATTATGATTTATGCTGGTGAAACGTATGAGTGCTTGCGTAAAAAACCTCCCCTACTGCGGCTTTATGACACAAACTTTATGTTATGTGTGTCTGTAGGCATGTAGGTGGAACCCTCATTGGCACGGTGCTTCAGTATGTGTCACTTCTGTGTTTTCCCAGTGTTCGTGTGTGACCCAACCACCCTCTAAATCACAACCAGATGGCCTGAGAGAAACAGAGGGAGAGAGAGAGACAGAGTGTTAGCGTACCTCTCTCTCGTTGCCTGTGGTGGTGTCCAGCAGTTTCTCCAGCTCGGCGTGCATGGAGCTCTCCAGCTGCTGCCGCATCATTTCCTGGAACTGAGCCATCCCTCCCTCGGCCACTCCTTTACTCAGACCTGGACAGGCGAGAGGAAGAAGTGCTTTTACGCTGCTGCAACGTACTTGAAGTGATACGTGTTCTGGATCCTTGAAATGATTCGTCGCCACCTTTTCTCGTTTTACTGAGTCAAATCATTTGCTTTAGTTTTATCTGCCACTGAATGATGCTCTAAAAATGAAAAAAGCTCCTGCATGTTAGATTGCTTAAATCTGTCTGCCGAGCTATACATATCTACATTTTTTTGGTCTGATTTTACGTCACAGAGGAGTCCTAGTCCCTGATAGTACACAGATCAATCAATTGAAAGATTAGTCCATCAACAGAAAATCATATTTTAATCAATGTTAATTAATTTTGCCAGAAAAAAATGCAAAACCTTTTATAGTTCTGGGCTTTTAAATTAACAAATAATAAATTTTTTTTTTTGAGAATATAATATTTGGGAGTTTTGAACTGTTAGAAGGACAAAACAAGACAATGGATGACGTCAACTTGGTCTTTAACAGCAGTAAAGGGAGGTTTTCATTATCAGTGGGGATGTAAAACGTCTGAGGTGTTTTTATGTTGGTTGAAAAGTGGTTCATTTTTCAACATTAAAATGTTCAGTTGTGTGTTTATTTTTTTACAAAAAAATAAATATCTATATCAGTACTGGCCTAAAACTAACAATCAGGCTTTTGTAAAAAACGAGTAAGAGAAAGAAAACACGAACAGCTCTTTCAGCAGCCACAGCTGTGCCAACATGAATGGCTTTGTGAAATGACTAAAGTAGTGTAATTATATCTGTAGACACAATTATTTTTCAACTGGCAAGGACAGCTTTGGCCAAACATGCTCAGCACTCAGGGAGTAAAATGTGACACTCATCTGGGAATCCCAATCAAGTTCAAGCCCACATGAAACAGGTCGGGTGTGATACAAGACCGCAAGAATGTGCCCACTTCAACCTGTTGAGCCTGATTCGTTTTCTGTGGTATGCTTTTACCAAATGAATAATCAGTGTTAAAAAAACAAAAGAAAAATCACACACATAAACCAGGAATGTGCCTGCAAAGCCAAGACTAGTACCTGGTCCAGTTCTTACCATTCACTGCCAACATTTCAAAGTCTGTGAGAAACTTCAGCGTGGAAGTTAATACTGAAAGATTCCTGTCAGTCTGTCCTTCAGCATTCCTCTCACTGGTTGGCAGAGCAGCACAGTGAACAAACTGTAGTAACCTCACTACAGAATAAGTCACTGCTGCTGGCACAGAAACACAACAGGAAACTAACCTTTACTGTAAAATATAACGAGACAAAACCACCGTGTCATGACCTCTAAGCTTTTGGGTTAATGTAGTACTTTACTTTCACTTTTAGTCATTAAAGGCTGATTTGTTTATTTATTTTTAACTAGCTGGCTAACTGCTTTGACTGGTAAGTCTAGACGATCCATGATCAATAGATTAATAATTGCACCTCAGAAGCTGCATTCAGTAATCCCTCGCTTTGTGGCTGAACTACAGTAATGAATCCATCCATTGTTCAAGCATTAACAAATGCCCATTACGATCATCTATAATGTGAAATCTGCATTCAACACATTTTTTATTTCATTATCCAAATAACTCATTGACAGATCTATGAAAATCACAAATCAATTTGACAGCTAACCAGCTATCAGCCAGCTAACCAGGCCTAAAAGAAAGAAAAAAACAAAGGTGGAGTGCTTTCAGGATTTAGGGAATAATCAGCATTTGTCCATAAATCATAAAACATCTGGTTCATTTGGAGCGCTGAATGTACTGATGGCTGTAATGTGCATGTCACAGGATGTTATTAGACAGCACAGACAGGCCATGTAAAAGGAAATGCACGAGGACAAAAGTACATGATGACATACAAGCCTGAAGAGCCTAAATAAAACCAGCAATAAACCTGAGAACTTTGTACTCCACCCAACTGCATCTGTGTTATACTTCAGTCAGTTGTGGACTGTATGAATCAATCACAAACGCTTTAATTCATCAGGTGAAGCTTGGTGTGTGCTTGTGTAAAGATGGGATTAAATTCACAGTTTACCACCCATCTCCAGTGCGTATAAGCGATAACATAAGAAGAAGATATTCAGTAACTCTTGAGTCTCAGATATCAGAGCTTTCTTCCTTCACATGAATCTCGATCAGCGTTTTAAACTGAAACAAACCCAGCATGATGGTCACATGGGATGGATCAGCGTGTGAGGCAAACTGCAAGTTTTTACCACCTCATTTAAATACGAGACTGACATGAATAAGAAATGGGAAACGATTGGTATTAATGTGGATTATTTAGCATATGCAGAAATACAGTTGTGCTCCTTTAAATCTAGATTTATCTACCTGTACATGACAGATGAAGACTTCAATAAAACCTCTATAACACAGCTTACCTTCAACATAAAGTGCCATATTTCAGCTGCCAGGTCTCGACCAGTTCAAACAATATAAATCCAAAACAGAAGTTGAAATTCTTAATCCAGAGATCATTCAAGGTGAAATGTATGTCACTGAATGAATGAATCAATCAATTAATCAGAAAGTTTCCTTGAGGCATCCAGGAGCCTTTTTGAGTCCATTCACAAAGGAAGAAGAAGAAGAAGTCCTGGAGGTCCTGGCCACCTCAGAAAATAAACACAGGAGCACAAACCACGTTCATCTCTCTGGAAATGGATCTGGATCTGGTCTTGGAGGATCTTTCACCGCTTGTGTCTCATTTTTCCAGTTCAAGTCTCGTAAACCACGTCACAAAATGCCTCAGATCAGGGCTTTCTCTTCCCCTCCCACCTCTCCACTCCCCCTCCACCACCTCTCCACCCCCTTTTGCCTTTATTTTTTACCTTATTGCCACGGACCGGCTCGTTTTGCTTGCATTGTTGGTCGCATTTGGTTCAATTATTAACCGGGGCAACGCGCACTCGCTGTCCGCATGATGTGCACCGCCCGCCGGGCAACTTTAGAGCGGAGCGGCCGGCGGAAGGGAGAGTGACTGCGGCTGATTGATGGATGGTGGATGGGCAGGACAATTTGTTCAACTAAAATGGACCAAAACCATTTTTTCCTCCATTTATTTCAAATTGCGACCCCTCGAAGTAGCACAACTCAAATAAACGACGGTGCCATGAACGCAACGTGAGATGAGGAAGAAAAAGAGGAAAAGCAGGAAATCGTTGACTTACGCAGCAGCTAAAAAGACCTAGATAAACACAGTTTTTCTTAGTTTAGCTCAAAAAGGCACAGTGGTAAGATGTTGTTATATTTAAAGCTTTTTTTTTCTTACTGTGTGCTTGTAGGATGCTGGCCTGATCCTGCGGGTATGAAGGACCACAGCAACGGTCCCGCAGAGGAGAGACAGCGGGCTTTCACTCGATTATTTATGTCTTTTCACCTGAAAACAGGCGTTAGTCTCCCTTCGACATCCGTGAATGAAAAAAAAACACAACTGGGTTTTTAAAAATGAAAAGTAACATTTAAAGAAGATGATTAGTTTGGTGAGTTTGTTGGTATTTTTTACCCTACAGTGCCGTTCAGTGAAGCGGCGAATGGGAGCGTTGCAGAAGGATGGCAGCCAATCAAAAGGCTGTTCTCCCCCGTGACGTAGCTGTGTCGACCAATAGATTTCTGCTACGTGCGATTTAGGTTTCTGACAATTCCGGGTAGCTGTTATGGTTTTATTTTGGCATTGACAAAAATCTTATGCTTTTATTTTGGCATTACCCCACTCAGTGAGGGATTTCTTGGCAAAAACAAAAATACGCACTTTTATTCCTGCAAACACTGAATAAAGATTTAACTTCACTTTGGAAGTTTTACACACACACACACACACACAAAGACACACATATATAAATGATTAATCTTACAATTATAATGGATGCATTTTCATAAATGCAAATGTACAGGTTAGAAACCTTGCTTTATTGCTACCAGCTAACAATACATGTTGTCATATATTCTTTCCTTTATAAGAAAGGAGTATGTGTTCTGAACAATAAAGCTTTAAAATGATGCTCATAATGCTGTGGAGAAGAAACAAAATTCATACTAAGCTTTTTAGTTTTGTTAATCTTTTAAAGTGCATTTATGTATTATAATGGGTGGTTTCAGTGTTTAACATATCATACTCTGCCATTTATGTTGGAATAGTAAGTATTTTTGGTGTATTTGTTGCTTTTTTCTGATTGTTTTTAATCAACAATGACATCTTGTGAAGTGAACTAATTACAGATGTTACATAATCGCTCCTTATGCTGTAGAGAGGGGTAGGCAAAAAAAAAAAATGAAATGCTGCCCCTGCCTGGTGAAAATGTGGCATTACTTCAGCATCTGCTGTACAATGATTTACTGTTACTATTACTATATAAAATGAAGAAATCCAGGAAGATTTTCCACCTCCACCTACTGATCTAATGCAAGTCTGTGAGGGATGGTGGCTTTTTTCTGCACACTCTGGAATAGTAGCAGAATAAACTCTTTAACTATTTGCAACTGCAGTGCTGACACATTTTCAGAGGACAACAAAGTATATTCTAATCTTTTAACAGACATACGCAGAAATAGAAAAAACATTTCTACCTATGGCCAATTTAGCATCACCAATTCACCAGGCGAGCATGCCGTTGGTCTGTGGGAGAAAACACATAGAACCCTAACCCTAACCCATAGAAGCATGACACTCTTTCCAACCACTGAGTCCATCTGCCGCCTAGACCTAGAAGTGTGGCAGCTTGTGCACTACATTGATGTTCATTTTTCATAAGATGATAAACACTACTAAAATAAATACAAAAACCAATAAAAAAACAACTACATTGTTTAACTTTTTATTTTTTCACCTTTAAATATATCCATTCCAGTGTTTGAAGACTTAATGCACCACTGACTATATGTAACAACCATCCATGTTTCACTAACCCCCAGAAAGAAATGATTGGAAAACAGCTGGTAACAGATTTGGTGGACTTCAGTATATACTCTATTACACTGGAATTACACTTGTGCATCATGGTGTACAGGGTGTTGGAGCCACAGCAAACATGGTTACCTCAGTTTTTTTCTCCACTTTGTGATAAACAGCTCAAGTAGATGGTTTGTAGTGCAAAGATCTCAGAGTCTCTGGTGATACAAGTAAGAAGAGACTACTACTGAGCTCCTTTGTGTAACTAAAGGTACAATGATTATGTGCATACTTTAGGCTCATTTCTACACTGCAGCCTCCCAATGCACAAGTATAAATCCAACGTTACAATCATAAACTGACTCATACACACGCTTTCTTTATCTCTCACTCATTCTCACACACACAAACAGGGGTTTGATGGAGTGCTTTATCACAGGCGTGCGTCTGGAGTATTGGGGCGGTCTAAGTGCTGGTTTGGTGCCCTTGAAGGGTCTAGTCATACTGCAAGGAAAGCCACAGCTGTGTCTCTCTCCTCAATCAGCTCTGCCGCTGTGGCATCCATCTTTGACTTGGAAAAGGAGTTGATGGCCAGACCGTCCACAATCTTCCAGGTCTTGTCCTGAAAAAGCAGCACAAAATTAAATAATGAATACATATTGTTTTCTGGAATGCATATTTAGAAACCACAATTCACAAATTCCTGTCACAAATTCACAAAGTCTTTTCCAAATCTACAGTTCACTCTTTCACATTTTGAGGCTCATTGCTAGCTGTTAGCTGCATTCAAAAGATAACAAATGCTCATAGATGACTTAACACAAAGTCAGTCTCACCTTGATCTGAACAGGGAATGAGTAGATGAGGTCTTCTGGGACTCCATAGGAGTTGCCAGAGGAATAAACACCCATAGAAATGAACTCACCCTGTAAATAAAAGGAGGAGAAACTTTACTGTAACTTTAATTGCTAGATGTGCTTACTGAAAAAAAAAAAAAAAATCAGTGTTTTGTCTTGTTGACACAACATGGCAACAGGCAGACATTTCAACACCTTCAGTAAAGTATAAAATTATAAATAAATATGGTGTTTACCTCAGGGGTGCCCGACCAGATGTCTCTCATGTGGTCACAGATGGCTTTGGCAGCAGACATGGCGCTGGACAGCTTCCTGGCCTTGATAACTGCAGCACCTCTCTGCTGCACCGTCTGTAATAAATAAACATGGACAAGTGAGCAGAAGAACTGAGCATTATGTAGCTTGTTTAGAAGATTTTTTTGTCAAGGTTTTGAGAGACAGTCTGCAGAGGCAACAATTTTTCCATTCCTTGTGAAAATATTTTGACAATGTGTGAGACTTTGTGTTACTTTAGCAGACCTGGAAAGTATAATTTCTGCATATCTTACATTTTTTCAAAAGCAAAATAGATTACAGTAAATCTCATCAACTCACAGTGATGAACTCTCCTTTAAGCCAGGCATCATCTTTGACTGCATCAAAGCAGGCGAGCTCGCTGCCAGACATGTTGACCAAGCAGTGATGCACATCTGGGTACTGAGTGGACGAGTGGTTGCCCCAGATGATCACATTCTTCACATGGGTGGCAGGAACACCACAGCGCATCGCCACCTACAGGACCACAGCATAAAGGACAGGACAAGAGATATATTTAGGCTTCACAATCAGCTATGACAAAGAATGATTTGGCAGTCTAAAAGTGAGTCTAAATTAGTAAAGAAAAGTGAGAATAGAGCTGCAGGCAGAAGAAGGAACACACCTGGGAGCGAGCCCTGTTGTGGTCCAGACGGGTGAGGCAGGAGAAGTTCTCTTTGGGGATGGAGGGAGCAGACTTAGCTGCAATCAGACAGTTGGTGTTGGCAGGGTTTCCCACAACCAGCACCTGACACACACACACACACACACACACACACACACACACACACACACACACACACACACACACACACACACAC
>JBAJHX010000033.1:19706268-19727809 GCA_037176925.1 Amniataba percoides
CACACACACACACACACACACACACACACACACACACACACACACACACACACACACACACACACACACACTTTAAAATACGACCTGAAAAACTCATTAGATCTAGCAGTGTCAGATAATTGTAAATGCATTGTTGTATCAGATGAACAAGCTGCTGTAGGTATTATATCTTGTATTATTGTTAATAAGGCAATATTGTAATAAGCAATATCATGAAAAGGACAAACAATGTGGTAAAGACTTAGTGAATTAACTTGTACTTTTGTAGCTTAATGTGACATGAGGGCTAGAACAATGAGAATGAACTCCAGCACAAGTACAGTAGCTACAAACTACTTTCTACATCTATGAAAACAAGGTTACAGCAACCAGCCAGAGGCAGAATAGTTTACATAAGTAGAAGAGGAGGGGCGAGGACATCTATACTTCTTGTGTAATTACCTTGACAGTCTTCTTGGCGTACTTCTCCAGTGCGGCTCCCTGGCTCCTGAAGATTGCCACGTTGGCTTTGAGCAGGTCCTTCCTCTCCATGCCTTCCTTCCTGGGCATGGAGCCCACCAAGATGGCTGCGTCCAGGTCCTTGAAGGCCACGTCCTCCTTGTCAGTGGGGACAATCTCTGTGAAAAGTGAAAATGAGTTGATTACTGGTTGAATGTTACTGTATATCGTTCTTTTACATGTTTTTCTAAAAAAATCTTTGTCACACCTCAACAAATACATGTCACCATTTAGGATTTAGGATGACATTTATGACATTTGACACACTGGGTCTCTAATGGCACTTTTTTCACTAGTATTTACTCTCGTCCATCTCCAAGCCCTAAAATATATTTTAAGACAGATTCCTAATTGACTGGCACCAAATACATGGTGCACATTCATAATGAGTGTAACTGACAAGCTCATATTTTCAGTTGGAATTCCTGACAAAGGTTAAGCGAACAATAAACTTGTATAAACACTTTCACCAATACACAAAGTGCACAATCGACTCTTGTCTGTCCATTTGGTCTCTGACAATTCATCACATCACAAAGTCCATCTTGAATACTTAATGAAACCTTTTTCTCCCTTTCCTAAAGGGCACACACATATGATTTTAAGAAATGTATTGTGGATGCATCACATGTGACCAGTATTGTGCTGCGTGGCTGGGCCCATCTCAGTGCATGAAGCGTTGTCTTTGCAGCACAGTTGGTTAATACAGGGGCCTCTCACAGCCCCTGTCCAAACAAAGCAAAGGACGGCACCAATTCAAAGGAAAAATTCCAGGTCACAATGGAGATTGCACATAATGGCGCCTCACGACTGATGTCATGACAGCGGTTACAATGATGACACAAAAAAGTCATGAAAACCAGTGCATATATTTACCAAGTTTCTCAGAGAAGAATATGGGTCCCAACTGTCTGTGCAGCTGGACTAAGCTGTTGGTAGTTCTCTTAGGTGGTAAATTATATTTTGGGACTGTACTTTCAGAAAGCAAATATTTTAAAAGGATAAATCTCTGCATCAGAGTAAATAAAATATTTGCAGTCTGTGATTATTCAGTTCATCTCCAAATAGCTTCTACTAAAAAAGCCAATTGTTGTTTAAGGAAACTGTGACAAGAGAATGTGTCATGCTATTTCATAGTGTCGTTTATTTGTCCAACCCATTGATAGTTACCTCTCAGAAGAGGGAGGGCACAGTCCTGCAGCTCCATGACAACACCCTCCAGGACGGGCAACATGGGCGTAATGTCCAAAAGGAGCAAAATGACTGGCTGAAAGGTGGAAGAAGGAATGAAGCAGGCAGTGAGATGGATGGCATGGAATGCATAAAGCATGCTGAACTAAACTTAAATGCACTTAAATCACAATTCCCCATGTATAATGACAGGGCAGTGGGAGAGTAAGCTGCCTGTGGAACAGCATGTGAAGGCCTAAGCCATGTGGCTCACTGACTGTGGCCTGTGCCAAGTGGATCAAGTGGTTTTAAAGTTGGCCTAAGACTCCTGGCACAAGATCCACTTCATTGACTTCAAGGACAATCCTGGCTCGCCCCAAGACACATGCGTGGGCAAGGGCAATCTGTTCAAGGTCACCCCCAAATATGACCCCCAAACAAGTAACGTGACATTTACAAACATCTGCATTGGTAAAAATTACATTCATAAAATAAATGTCAATATTTGATATCCAGCATAACCAATATGACCTTTTACACTTGAACATGCTGTAATGGAACAACCGATGTCATTTGATCATGCTGGCGTAATGGTGACCTCAAAAAGTTCATACTGTGAACTTTTTGCACGTCTATTGTGAACATTTCTGCACAATCTGCACAGTTCATTCATTTAATTAACAGCCACATTGCACATACTGTCTTTACACCATCTACTTTAAAACACTGTCTATTTATATTCATTGTATGCATTTCTTACTTGAGGTACTTGCTTGCTTTTTTATATATTTTCCTACTGGCTATGTTGGTCTTTTTTGCAGCGACCTATCATAAGACAAATTCCTTCTATGTGAAAACCTCCTTGGTAATGACCTTCTCAACAATATTACCTATATTCTATTTTACTATGCTATTTATCTTAGTTTCATATATTATACACCTACATCTTGACCTTTTTTTATTTCTACTTGTGTTGCTTTCTAAAAGCAATTGTTGTGCACACATTGTTGGGATGAATAAAATCTTGAATCTGAAACTTTGTGATTCTCACAGCTTTCTTGGGTCATCAGTATCCTATGCATGTCTTGTGACACTGCCTAATGAGATAAAGCAACTGATTCGTGTTATGTGAGCAGGCCCTTACCTGATCTTTTCCAAAGACATCTCCCTTGGCGATGCTGAACAACAGAGAATAGGCAATCTGCCCAGCAGCTCCAGTCACCAGGACTCTAATAGGCTCAGACTGCAAGATGGAAAGAAAAAAAAAACACTGTTAGTATTATTAGCATTGATTTCACCAGGACAGGTATGACAGTGACAGTGTAATTGTTCAGATCACGTTGGATGCCTGTCTATTCTTGTCAACAGGATTTACTAAAGCATGGAGGGGTCAGTGCAAAAATAGACACACACTGTTACATAACAAAACCATCCAGGGTATAATTAGGATATGAAGCTCACCGCCATCTTTACCTTTCACTTTCAGGGTTCATTCAACTCAACAACAAAAATATTACTACAATTAAAGTGACATTTTTTATTTTTTTAAACTAAATAAACTTCCTATAAGTTAGTTCGCGTCGTGCTGCGAGCCACGCCAACTCTGCACATTACGTCGTTAAAATCAACTGTACGGCAAACTGTGACGAACTTAAAGCAACTTTATGTTTCGAATAGCTTATCAGGTGCAATAAGGACAGTTATATGCGCTAAAATACATTTCTGAAGGATTACTGACACTCACCATGTTGACACGGTAGCTCGGACTGCTCCCTCTCCTGCTTTGGTCACTCCTATTTAAACCCTCAGCCCATCACGACGCTTGTAACACCCGTACGGCACGTAATTGTAGTTTTGTCGTAGGAAATGTAGTCCTTTATGAAAAACAGCAAGCTACTCATATTGCAGCGCGTAAAACCAGTTCATATCGCTATTAATGGTATAAATTAGGCTTTACGTGAAGCGTGTTACGGGATGTGTTTTTTAAAGAGCGAGTTGGTTGGTTAGTAGTGTCGCTAACGTGCTAGCTGGCTAGCTTAGCATTCAAATAAGCCGCGGCTTGTTGTTGCTAGGCGACGCTTGTCCAGCAGCAGCAGCAGCAGCAGCAGCTAGCTAGCATCGAGCTCAGTTTGTGTATTTACTTTATGTCCTTTACAAAGAGATAGGAAACAAACACACATAATTATATGAGCTGAGCAGAGACTCACGGCTGAGGTTAGATTAGATTAAACTGTACAGAGTCAACATGGCTGGCTAACTACACGTGTTTGCGGTAAAAAGCTCCCAGAAGTTGTGCGGCTAATTAAGCCCCGAAAACTTTTTCAACAATCTTCACAGAGCTAATAAAGGTAAGTTAACAATTGTTCTCTGTCCTTGTATCAGTGTATTGAAATGCTAGATTACGTGTGTTGTTTAGCAAACACGGGATGTCTGACCTAATTTAAATGTCTCCTGCTTTATTTGAACAAAGGTAAATTAATATCAAACACATTGAGTGTTCAGGTTCATGAATTCATGGAGCTTACTTCCATTTTGTTTTTTACTCTGGACATCTAATCAACTAAATGTGTTCTCACTGAAGATTTTGCTGTTATGTAGTGCTGTTTTTAAATCAGTCTCCTGGCTCTTCAGCAAGGCATGTGTAAAGTGTTTCTTTCTACTATCATGTGTTGAGGTGAGAGGACCCCTGGAGAGGGCCTGTGTTGGCTGAGCGTGGTCGTCAATATTTCATGAACCTCATTACAGACTCATTACACCACCTGAACAAAAAGCAGAGGAGATGCTGTTACACCTGGCTGGCTGTCTGCGGGGGATTATATTATGGTTGAAACAGTTTTCTTTAAGTGCAGTTGGTTGTGGCATGAGCATCATTTTCTATATTGGTGCTGTTTTTTTTAACTTTTGAAGGGTTATTCGTCTGTGGCAACTTTAGGCCACATTTCTGGTGTAGTCAAATGAACAAACAAACCGATGTAAGTCTTTGTCAGGTGCTCACACATGATCTGAAGCCGCCTTTCTTCACACCTTTCTTTGCTTATTATTGGAGGGTGGGAGTGTCTGTCAATTTCTGTAGCTTTCCAAAACCGAAAATCTGATAATCTGATTGATTATCATGATGGACCTGCCTGTAACAGGCTGTCTTCAACAGCTTGTACAGACTCTTTTGTTGACCTTTTATCTGTCATCCCCATGCCATCACCCTCATTAATTTTTAACTTGAATAATTAAAGAAAACACACAGACGGGCAAAATGTGCATGGTTTACATTCAACAATATAAATAATGTCTTATGGCACCAATAGTCATGCTTAAAACATGATCATATTATGTTGTAGTCAAAATAAGACAACAATTTTTAGTCCACACCCTCAGTTTCTTGATTTTAAAACACAGGCGGATATTATATTATAGTGAACCAGTTGCATAACGGCTATGGAAACAGAGGCACATGTTTCCTGTGTTTGCTGGAAGGAGTAGATGAGTGGGGATTTAAAAAATCTTTGACATATTGCTGGACAACTGGTCTGTAATGTCATGACACACACAGGGGAGCTTGTCCAGTTATCAGGAAGCATGAGGTGAACATTGAGACTGTAGGGACCCCGATCAATAAGTAGCAGGTCTGCAGCTCTGAAGGTGGGCTGACCTCTGACCGTTTGAAGGGAGGCTTACAGAAGATGAATTTCCGACTGTCATCGGTCAATACTACATCACTTACACAAATAAACTACAAACCCTCTTCATTCTTGTGGCTTTTACTTATTTTAAATGCCTGAGAGGGATGATGGGATTATGTTAAATTTGTTAAAACATAATATTTTACTGTTTTAATCTGGATTTGGAGAGAGAATTTGTAAAATATTTTAAAGTTATAAGATAATAAGCTGATTTGGTTCAGATTAATTATTTTCAAATTTCAGTCACTTCTTTTTAAAAGGCACATTTAAATATCATAATAATATTTTCCTTTTTGTCCAATATCCCGCTGTTGTGTCTTTTAAACTAATGGCACAAAATGAACCCGAGCCAGCATCAATTCTCCATCCAAAGCCTCCAAAACTGTCCTCGCTTTTCGTGTCTCCACCTGCCAGTGACAGGAGCTGACACGGACGCTTCCCATCTCAAAAGGCTCAGTGTGTGAGTGTGTGTGAAAGCCGGATTCGGAGCTGTTTGAAGCAGCTGCCACAGCCTGGCAGTGCTCCTCTCAGCTCCAGTTACATTTTCAGCCCTCTGTGCGGTATGTGCTTGTGTCTGTCATGGGTGTCAGTACGGGGCAAACAGGTGCTCACAGCTGTCTGTTGGCAGTAAGATCACTCTGTGGGTGAATTACATTGATCAGAAGGGCCTTTAAATACATTGTGGTCTTTTGATGAGTTTTTTTTTTATTTAACTCAAGACTGAAGGAAACTTAATCCAGTGTCCTCAAAGGTGGGGTAAGATTGGCATCCTCTCAACAATGGTTGTTTGTAGCTTGCACAGTGGCACACACATAATCAAGGTCGCCATGGCAGTAAAATCCTGATAATAATATAGATTAAAATGTTTGCCGTACCAGAAACATTTATTTTCTTAAATACCGACTAATCAATTTTCTTATTAGTGTCGACCACCAATGTCTCAGTGGCTAACCCACAGAGAATTATTATGGAGTTCATTATTTTAGTTTGATGGCCTACAACATAACTATCTGCTACATAACTATAACCAACCTTGTATCTAGCTGCAATAGGCGGCTCTTTTCTGTTGGAAAAAAGTTTTTACAAATCTTCTACTCTACCTATTCAGCACTAAAAAGTTGACAGCCAACGTTATGAACTAACTGGTGAAGTCAGTGAGGCATTTAGCATCCAGAGAACCAGATATATTCCTCAAAACTGGTATAAAATAACACAGAGCTGACTAAGAGAGAATAATGGACAATAGCCAGAAACATGACTCCAAATGAATGATAATATTGTTCCTGTGTCAGCTGGATGTGTAAATGCACAACACCAAAACAGTTCCTGCTTAGAAATGAAACCATACACCTTCATTTTAAATTAGGATCCATAATAAGATAACAAGTAGGATCATTTGCTGGGGTAGTGTGGGCAAAGCAAAACATTTGGCTTATATATCAGCTGTTTTATGTTTTTGACTGTGCCAGGTCATTATTAATTCAGATTATGGAAAGTTTTAGATTTAAATACTGGGATTAAAGTGTGAATTTATTGTAGGAACCCCTCAAAAGGTCTGCGCAGAGGAGGAAAAAAGTTTTTAGTCACAAAATGTAGAAACAATCCCACTTGTCTGTTATCTTGAAAAGAAACATCCATGAGTGAGGGAAGATTAAAAGACTCTGTGACTTTGAGGTTAATCTTTTGTTAAAGCCATTTTGCTTCACATTTTAATCTGTTTAACTTTCGTATGATGTGCAAGTATTGATCTCTCTTTTATGGACAGACAACCAGTAGATTTATGCTCATCTCTCTTTACCTTTCCTTTTCACATGTTCTTGTAATGCTCTTAGCACATCACTTTGTTACTAATATAAAATTTGTCATGATTTTTAGTGCCTAGTTGTTTCGCACAACTTGAAAACAGACCATTTTGTGAGTTTTAGTATTTTCCGACCTTGCTTCAGTGCATGCTAACACTTAAGGAAACATCTATAAGCTAGTTTTAAGTTACCTTGAAGACACAGAGATCAATTATAAGATGACCACAAAGAAACGAGACTCCTAATGCTCATTTTTAGATTTATGGAAATGACATCATAAATGACTGTGTTGATTGAGGCTGCACTCCACCTACTCCAGTCTGGATATGGATTGTTATAGCACTCATATCAGATCAGATCATAAATCTGAACCACATTTTTCTAAAGTAATATTTGATTTTATAACATTACTGTTAAATCAGTCAAGCAATAGCTGTTTTTATGCATTTGGTTATAGTTTCACAAATTAATACTTCCATGTCTTTGATCAAATGACCCCAATTGTCCCAGTACTGTGTGTCAGAAAAATAATACATAATAATACTGAAAAAATTATTGTCAGGTTGTATTAAATTTGTTATGTTGAAAAAAAGATATCAAATAGTGCGATGGTTTTTAAAGGCAGAATCAAAAGTAATCATGCACAGCCTAAACAGGCCGAGACTCCTTGAGGTTAAATGAGTTTTCCATATTTTCACAGACAAAACTGAGCTTCATATCTGTGTTTGGATCTGATGATTTAGGACAGTAGTTGCTCTGTGCAGTCATGTGCACGTCCCAAATGTGCACATCCAACAAATCATCTAAAATCTCTTTTAAGTTTAACAAAAAAAAAACATTGATGACAGTGATGACTTTACGTAAGAGCAAATTTGAAAGAGTCTGTTGTTGCTGCAACTGATTTGACAAGTTGGACTCCTATGTTTATTTTCTTCTCTGGCAGTGTCTGAAGTTGGGCTGACATGAGGGGATTAAGAATACTTCGTCTTTGTTTAAAAAAAAACAAAACAGGAAATCAGAATGAATCCAAAAACAGCAGCGACACACACGATAATATCTGGTGCCAGTTTGCCATGCCGGCCTGATCCTCTGTGTGTGTGCTGTGAAAACAATCGGCATTGTTGGTGTTTTGTCCCACCCACTAAGCGAAACCTGGAGCCCCACAGAAGCGAGAGGGGAGCGGGCAAAGTTCACACAAATCCTAAGCTACACACACACATGTACATGCTTAAACACATGGAGTGTGAACACGCTCATCCAGAGTCCAGTGTCTCATTTTGAGCAGTGAAAATCTTGATAAAGCACAAACACCAGCACATCTCTCTTTCTCCGCACAATGTCTGTCCCCTCTGCTGACCTCTCTCTCCATCCTTTGTCCACTCCATCTCCTCCTCTTTTGTTCCCTCTGTCGTTTCACCTCCCTCATCTCCACCCTCTCTGTCCTTCTCCCAGTTTATCTCCCCCTGTGCTGCCCCTCCACTTGTCCCCGCAGAGTGCACCTGAGTGACCCTGTCACGTCGGCAGCCGGGAGGCAGATAGCCACCAGCCTCAAACGTCTCTACCCTCCCCACCTTTATCTACCTTTCTAGACCAAATAGCCCTTGCAGTGTACCAGAAGAGGCAGAGAGATAGCATTCGCGCAAGCACACCCACGTAACTATATAAACAAAATAAACACACCAGATATTTACATCAACGTCGCCGCTATCTCCCATCACATTCAACCTCTGTATCCCCATGCCATCACTCTGTTTACTTTAGGTCTAAGCAGTGTCATGCTCCTGCCTCAGATTAGATGATGAAGCTTTAGATCAGATTTTTTATTTATTTTACCTTCACTGTAATGCAGACAGAAGCAGTATTTTAAAATTAATCTCTGTGGCTCCGTCCTGTCATTTGTTGGAAATAGTTGCAGTAATCATGAAAATACACTAGGTGTCAGTGTGTGGCCGCAGTTAACCATTCTTGGATGTCACTTTGCATGGCACTTGGAAACTGGTGCTGATGGATTTGTGGTGAAAAAACACTTGTTGCTGCAGCAGAAAGAACTAGGCTTGTAAGTCAGTTCAAATTCTCACACTCAATTTTCAGAGCTTTGTGAAATCCAGTGATTTTGTTTTGTTTAATGGAGATATAAACTGTACAGGACATAAAAGATTAGATTCAGAATTATTTTGGCAGGTCAAAACTCACTATTTTAAATGGTCTCAACTCTTAGAAGTCTTGGGTTATTTAGGCCAAAGATGTTTACCGTGGTGCGGATGGTTGTATGTCCTCTATGTGGTTCTGCGACTGACTGGCGACCAGTCCAGGATGTACCCCGCCTTCGCCCTAAGATAGCTGGGATAGGCTCCAGCACCCCCGTGACCCTGAGTGCAGGATACAGTGGGTTAGAAAATGGATGGATGGATGGATGTTTACCATGCCAATGTTTGGTATATTCATTTCAGCACAGCATAATGTATACATAAAGTGTTTTTGTGCTAAGAAATTATCTGTCAACCTTTGTGTCTCCTTTTTAAAGGTATTTGTAAGATGCTTAACATGATAGCAGTCCAGCTGGGGAAAATATTAACTGCGATAGTTGCAAGATAGTTGGTGTGAACTGGCACTTAAAACATTACTATTTTGTATCTAATCAATCAGCACATATGACGAACATTTAACAGTTAACACTGGATGTTGAAAGATAGCCGCATCTTTTACACCAAGTTAAGCACATCTTTCAGACAACACTGCTGAGCTGAGATATCATTTAGCTGCTTCCAGAAATAGCCTGCAGATCCATTTGAGCTGTTGTTATTGTGTGACTGTGGCACTTTGAGGACGAGGCCTGGAGGCGTACGCATGTTTCCAATCTGCCTTGATGTACACACTACCTCTCTGAGTTTCTTACCTGCCTGTGATTGAAACCTGAGAAGGACTTTGTCTCTAGCCAAATAAAATAAAAAAAAAATAACCAAGCCCTCAATCAGAAAGAACACAGACCTCTGCAAACACACCAGCTAACTTCTTGGCACTGATGCAGAACTATTCAATTAAATCTCATAATAAACACACACCGAGCCATCCTGCTTCCTCCTCTGATCGAGCCTCAACCGCACTCCGCCACTCTCTCTCCTTCTCTTCCCCCGAGGTGTTTGCATAGGGAAATGGTCCGTGAAATGGGTTTGATAGAATCAAACTCCATATTAAGACAAATACACATTTCAAAGCAGTTGATGGATTGATTGATGGCGGTGTGTCTTCATTTCCTTCGTGCGGCACCGCCAAGGAAGATCTTTATCAGAAATGGCAATATGAAGGATCATGGCTCGACTCGTTTCAGAGAGGAGTCGCTCACTTGACGACTCTGAACGATTCTTGATGGAAGCGTTTTTATGTCTAAATAAAAGTGTTTTAGCGCGGGAATGCGTTTGTGCGCTCCTGCAGCATCTCTTCTCTTCATAGCGACCACAAGGGGGCACCAGACTGCCACGTGTTGATGTTCTGCGTCCGTCCTAACTGAAGGCTCCCCCTCCGCTGTAGACAGCAACAAACACACTTTTTGAAAACTCACTGAAGGATGACCAGAAATGCGGCAGCAGCAGTGTCCTGGATCCGCAACCAGTCGATGTGGCAGCAAACTAACTTGCACCGGAGAGACGGCAGAAGGTGTTTTTCACGTGTTTTATCAATGCAACTGTTGTTTTAGCATAACAAGCCTGGTTGACAAAAACCCTCCCTGACCCACCCCACCTAGCCCCACTCGCACCACCTTTCATTAACCTCAAAACCCAAATCCATCCAACTGGACCAGCAACGGCGACTCGCTGCCGACGCTGGCGGTCACACCCCTCTGCACAGCCATAATGGGCCCTGGCACAATTGGGGGTTGGTTTGGGTGGGGGGGGTTGCGGCACGTAACCGTCAACATTCCCGGTCCTTCCAAGAGGCCGGTTGCCTGCAGGTTACCAGCAACACCGCTTGTCCCTGTTTGTCTGCACTCACTAAAAGGAAAGAATGTTTTCCCCCCCACAACATGGCTGTGTGGGGATTAAGACCCATTCTGAGTGGCCCCGGGTCGTGCAGCAGATGTTAGCCAGGATAGCGCTCGTTGCCGTGCCGACAGTGAGCCGGCGGGATCGGCCCGCCCAGACGATGTTAAGCCTATGTACATGTATGGGAGAGGTGTGTGTGTGTGTGTGTGTGTGTGTGTGTGTGTGTGTGTGTGTGTGTGAGCCAGTGAAGGGCTTGTCACACATTAAAAAGACTGGCGGTGGAAAATTAGTCACAGTCACTAACTCATCTCCACTGTCTCTGATCGTCATCACACACATGAAGAGCTGAAGAGCTTCACGCGGCCATGCTGGTTCATGTTTGAATGTTTTCACACGCTTTGTGGGATTGTGTGACATCGGGACAGGAAGTATGACCCCTGAGTATCTGCTTGGTGGTCATTCATTTCTGTCTTTGTTGACAGATTCAAACAACATATACTCGAGTGGTCGGATCCACTTCGGTGCCGTCTGTAAGGTGTGAGCTGCACGCAGGCTTTTAAAACCAACAGTTGCACATCATCTGTCAAACTCTCTTCCCCCGTGTGAGCAATCACTTCCCAGATGATGTTTTAATGTGATGAGTTGTTTTTTACCCGCTAAGCTCTCAAGTGCTTGTCACACAGAGCCTCTAATGCAGATGACTGAATGTACAGATGGCATTATGGGTGAGAGGAAAAACAACGGGATAGTGTCAATGTGGCACAAGTCTTTAGGGACAATTCTGTTGTATTAACAGTGTTGATGTCACTTTTTAAAACCTGTATACGAATTGAAATGGGAACAATAATAATGTGATTGGATCGGAGATGGAAAAATACTCTTCTCAGCCTTGAGACTAATCATGTATGATTGACATGTTGTTAATACAGATGTACAGATGGAAGTCTTAATTCAAGAAGGTGGTGTATGTAATCTTTAATAGATCAAATTCAAGTAGTAATTTCTGCCTCTTGTTTTGCTTTGTTTTGTTTTTTTATTTCCTAGTCGTCTGAAACCATCTACCTCAGCACAGTTTTGAATTGTAGGTTTGGGGTGAGGTTGCATATTCGTTTGATGTGAAAGATGAGCCTGTTCTCTTTACGTCAGCCGGGTTTAACTGCAGGGTGAATTGTGTTTAACATGGGGCCCGGTACAGGCCCCTGTGGTACTCGTAGCCGTCAGGCTCAATGGAAAGAGGATACAGCGTCTGACAAGACATGACTTGACCCAGCGGTAGAGGCAGAGCCCCGCTATTGTCCCGAATAAACAGCAGAAATAACCGCAGTAGAATTTCCCCTTTCTTTCTTTCTGTGTGTGTGTGTGTGTGTGTGTGTGTGTGTGTGAGAGAGAGAGAGAGAGAGAGAGAGAGAGAGAGACAGTCTGCATGTATGTGTGTATGTCTGAAAAAGTGAAGGGAACAAGGAACTTCTTAAGGGCAAACGAAGCACAACACTGACTGTGTGTGTGCGTGTGCGTGTGTGTGTGTGTGTGTGTGTCAGGGTGCATGCCATGTCGTTGAAGCACCACAATGACTGTACCCTCTAAGGAAGAGTATTGGGTCAGGATTGGGCTGTTTTCACGCACGACTGGGTGTTTGGGCTTCTTGACAGATGGAGAATAGCCAGATGTGTGTGTGTGTGTGTGTGTGTGTGTGCGCACGTGTGTGTGCGTGTGTGTGTGCACAATTGTCTTATTTCAAGCTTCTATTCTGCTGATTTTAAACCTCAGCAGCAGCTTGACTGACCTCTTACTGCAGGCGACTTCACCATAACAGGAAGAACTTTTTCTCGACATTGCAGAGGTATAAAGGCCTCTTTTTCTTCCAACGGCAGAGAGCAGTGTGTACGGTAATGGCCTTCAATTTTAAGCATAATAACATAAGGTGAGGAGAAATTAAAGGAAAAATTAACATTAAGGTCTAGTTAATCCTCATAAATTTTGACGTTTGCATCATTGCAATCTACAAATAGAAAACAATAAGTTTGAAAACCCCTTTTCCCAGACTAAAGATTATACCACAGTGATGAGGTGTGATAGACAACTGCCGGGTAAAGGAAAGAAGAGCTCAGACCTCAAAACCTCGAAAGGATTTTATTCTTACTTCTAGACAGGAGCGAACTGCGACGGGGAAAAGGGAGATATGACACCGGCGTCCATCTCCGAGGTCACGGCAAAGAGAACAAACTTCTTGGTCCAAGTGCCATCGATGTCCGACCACTCTGTGCCATGTCAACCTGTCAGAGATCGAGGGAGGCAGAGAGAGGCACTGCCTGCCGAGAGGTGTCCAAGGTGTCATGGCCTCGTCTGGGAGGTGACAGACAGAGTGTGTGTGAGTGTGTGACGGGGAAATAAGACCGCTGAGAAGTCTAGGGGACGTTCATCGTGACCTTTCGTTTCGCCGGGGTCCATCTAGCTCTGTGCATCTGACAACAACTTTAAAGGACCTCGTCTTGCTTCTTGAGCCCTTGACAGGTGTGTGTGTGTGTGTTTGTTTGTTTGTGTGCCTGAAAGTGCATGTGATTGTGTACACTACTCGTATGCTACATGTGGAAAGCTTTGTCTAAGCTGTATGTTTCTGTACATGCGTGATATTTTTGTTCTGAATTGAATATTTTGCAGATTCAAATGCAGACACATAATGTGCATCCTTTAGATCCACCACATAGGAAAAAGGTAGTTTCTCAAACAAATTTGTACTAATTTATCTTGAACTAATAGTATGTTTGTTAAAGTCATTTGCACGGACCGATACGCCCAGTTTGTGCAGGTGAAAAAGCCATCATCCACGATTGCGCAGACACTCAGTTTGTAGTTACAGTGCTTTCAGATTAGCTTCACTGAACATAATTGAAGTGGGAACCCAGTGAAGGATCATGTCGCAGTGTCTCAAAATTGCCTAATGATTAAACGGCTGCTTTTAAGAACAAGGCGAGAAATTATCTGAATTGTTCCTGTCAGCAACTTTGTTAAAGAGACCAAAACCAACAATAAGTTGATTGGTTCTGATTATATGTTATTCTTCTGCACCATACATCTCCATTATCATCCGAAAAAGATTAAAAACACATTGACGTTGCACTAGCTGACGTTTTCCTTCATTATCCTGGAGACTGTAGTTGATTTTATTTTCATCAGACATGCTGTTGTAAATAATGTAAAATACTAGAGTACGATTGCACAGCTGAAAATAGTCCCGAACACATGCACAATTTCCCTGAATAATATTTGCTAAAAACTTCATGTTTCAGCAGCTTTAGGAAATTACCAAGCCTTTTTTTAAAACGAGAGTGCATATGTTTGCAGTCTTACAATAGTATCCCTACAAATAACAGTTAAAAGAAGAAAATGGTGTAAAATAGAAGTAAATACCCTTAGACTTTAAATGAGTTGTGTATGTGCATGTTTATATATGAATGCACCTTGTATGTGTTGATTAAACCTTGTACTTTCTATGTTTTATACGTGCGTCTACAGACAAACGGACACATTACATCACTTGTGTTTGTTTGTGAGTCCACGTGTGTATTTACCGTTTATACGTGTGTTTGTGGTCAGGAGGTGAGGGGCGAACAACGGGGCACCAAACAGCTTTAAAAAGAAGAAAATCCAACAACATAAACAAAACCGCGGCCAGTGTGACACGCGTCACCTTCGCTGTGACAGGGGACGGACACCGGAGAGGCGCACAGTCCCCGAGAATCCCTTTGAAGTCAGCCAGCGATTGTGCCGGCTGGTTTGGAAGTATTGTCTTTCCTGCCCTTGGGCGTTGCTGTAGGGCAGATGCACCCGGCTTTTAGTGAAACACTTGCCAGGATTAGGCCTATTAGCCGAACAGGAGTGAGAGACAATCATCGCCGGTTTAGTGGAATCTGGTCTGAATGTGGAAATATTGGATTGTTGAAATATTTATGATTAAGCCAGAGGTCTGCCTCCCTCACTCGCTGTTTGCGCAGTCACGTCTTGATTAGGCAGAACATTTGTTGGAAAAGACATTCACCACCAAACGGCTCTTTCTTGCCGTCTTTTTTTCTGCCCCTCCGTCTCAGTCATTACTGCTGCTGTGTTTGTGTTTCTGCTCCAGGCGTTGGGTAAATACCTCTGCTGGAGTAGGGCCCCCCCCCACCTCCTACATTTCCCACCTTCCTCCCTCCATTACCTCCTCTAATGACGTTTACACATCTGCTTAGAAGAGCCTCCACTCATCTCTGTCGCCCTGTGTCCATCTCCCTCCCTCCCTCCGCTGCACACACAAGCAGCACCAGATTATTTTTAAGAATTACATTCTTGATCATTTGGCTGCTGAAGTGATATCCTAATTTCAATGAACAATTCAGAAGTGCCAGATGTTCATGCTCCCTAACAGATCAACAGAAATCCAGAGTTGGTTTCAAAATTTGATCTCTGCAACTTGTAATAAATTCTTTGTGGTGGCCACTTCAAGTTATCAAGTTATCATGATAATTTTTGTTTTCACTTTTTAAGAAGCTCCTCAGCTGGCAGACCCTCACAGTCATAAATGAGTTCAAAGGATTACTTGATTCCTTCATTGACAGAAGATTAATCTGCAAATATTTTGATAATTGATTAATAATTGTAGTCCATTTTCAAGCCAAATGCCAAATATCCTCTTAGCAAGTTGGATTTTTTTTTCTTGTCATGAATGATAGTAAACAGAATTTCTTTGGGCTTTGAACTGACCCTGGGCTCTGGGAAATAATAATATACATTCAAATTTCTGACATTTTATAAAAAAGATAGTGAATCACTTAACTGAGAAAATAATCAAATTAATCAATTAAAAAAATGACTTGCAACCTTTTGGACATGCTTGTCCTAAAAAGTAGATTGCGTTTCATAGTCTGATCACCTTTAGATAACCTGCTGCCAAATTTCTTTTAGTCAATATTTTCTACATTCTTTTCTTTTCTTTCTTTTTTCATTCTCAGACGTTTCCTTTGGGGGCAAAAAGTCACTGAACTCTTCAACCCCTTACCTCCACATGCCCTCCAAGCCTGTAATGGTACTTCAAGGGGACATACACATTAGCATGCACCACTATGCACACACACACACACACACACACACACACACACACACACACACACACACACACACACACACACACACACACACAAACATATGTCACTCGATAGAGAGACTTGCCCAGCGGTCATGTCACTGCAGCGTCATTTTCCTGCTGATTGACACGTCCTGTAAAACGCTCAGACACGCACACATATGCACATGCATACAGAGTGACTGTACCTGTCGCCTCTCCTGAATAGTATTACCTTTACCTCATTTTGTTCTGCCTGTCTATCACCTCTATTCTTCTTCCGCCGACAGCTGAATGGGCTCCTGTGGGACTTTGTTAAATGTGTGTGTGTGTCTGTGAGAGTGTGTGTGTGTGTGTGTGTGTGTGTGAAAGGTTTTTCGGCTTGCTGCCTGGCGCCACTTTTCCCACCCTCCGCTCTCCTCCACCAAACCTCTGTCTTGCAATGGGACAGTTGAGAAGATGTACTGTACTTGCCTGTGGTTGTGTGCGTGTGTGCGCGCGTGTGGGTAAGTGTATACACTGCCGCCAGGCCTCACAGCACTTTTGCTCTGAAGAAAATAGTTTTCAGTTCGTCCCATCTTTTTCTCTTCTGAGCAGGTCGAGTTCTGTAGTGCCTTAGGTCCTCAGCAAACCCAATGAAGGAGACAAGTGGACAGTGAGGGAGCACGTTAAACCCAACAGAACAATGCAGTCAGGTCAGGTGGTGCCCATTGATGGCTGATGAATCCACTGATCTTGATACATTCATGAAAATAGTGAAGCAGATCAAAACGGCTGTTGTTGAAATATCTTGTTCAGGACCCTCAGTTTCATGTTATGGTGCAAAATGTCTCCCAACATTGTACAGAAATGTACTGTAATTATAGCTCAGCGGTACAAGTCAGCGATACAAAAATACAAAACAGAATATGACTGACAACAGGTTATCATCACTTGTATGAAAACTAAATGAAGAAGAGCTCTTTTAAGATTGCAAAGCTGGTGGATCAATAGATACAGATGGTACTAATGGTAATAATGATAAAGATACTGCATGAAGTGAAATAGATGGGGGCATGCTGGTAATCTGAAAACAGTAAGTTTTCCACTCATTGTATCTGGAGTCATGATCAGTTAAATCTGAACACCATTTATACTTGTAAATGATATCGTTATCTCCAATATCCATCCTAATTAAATGTCCATAGATCTGCGTAGAAGCTCCTTTTGTAACTGCAGAATGTGTTTAAGAATTGTCATATTTTTAAGTTTTTTCTATCAGTATTAAAGTAATCCAGTGATGGTTGTTGTACATCCACTGATGCATTGCAAACAGGAACTTCTAATAGCAAATTCAGCAAACTTTTAATTGTGCCAGTTTGTTCAAATGTAAACAAATAAGCTTAAAAAATTCATTGTTTGAAGCATCACAGAAACTGTAGATTCAAACGTTAGAGCAGGTTTTGTGTTTTATTTAACTTTTTTGTGCACTATCAATATGTTTTACATTATTTAGGCTCCATGCATGAATTAGGTTTGCAGTCTACTGGAAGTGATTATGTTTATATTTGAGGTCTTCTCCTGAGAGTTTGCACAAATCTCTTCTCCTCCACACAGACACCTTATCTGTTGTCTCAGTGGTCACATCCCCCCAAATGATGAACATTAGCCTCCTTTCAGTGCTAAGATTCTTTGTTTTATCCATTTTTCCCCCCTCTCATTATCGCACTCTTTCTTCAGACGCATGTTGTTTCCAGATTTTGTCCACCTTCCTTTGCTCTGATATGACACTGGAAGCTCGAGGACTTCTCCCTCAAGTATATACCAAAGATAAGAGCTTGTGGGAGTGTGTGTGCGCAGTTTCATATGTATGTAAATGTGTGCATGTGTACATTTCCTCAGGTATCACAAGGTTAAAAGATAGGAGAGTATGCATACTGTATATGCCTTTCCATGCATACGTATGTGCTTGTGTGAGTCCACATATCAGAAGTTCGAGAGATTGGAGTGTATGCGATGTAGCTCTGACTTGAGTGTGTTTACTGAATACACGAGTGTATGTGTGCACGTAGTCTGTGGCTGAGACATGGCAGGGACTCCAAGGCACCTCAGATTGGGAAATATGCACTCATACGCTCACAATTACACCCTGTTACCCAACCTATCTCTCTCCGTGGATATACTCTCTGGTCGCTCTTTGTATGTTTTTCATGTTTGCCAAGTTTCTCTCCGAGAGCCAAAACAAGACCAGGCGGTAGCTGAGAGAGGAAGAGAGCGTCTACAAGAGATAAACGTTGCGGTGGGGAGGGAAAAAAAGTCAGAAAATTTGAAACTTTGTCCTTTGAGAGAGATGAGACAGTAAAGAGTGGAGTAAAAACCGCAAGAGGTAAAGGGAAAATCAGACGCACTGAAATAGTGTCTTTTGAGAGAGATGAGACAAAGAATGTGGAGAGTAAAAAAAATTGCCAGAAAGAGGGAGTGAAAGCTTGCAGACAGGGTCAAAAAGCTTAATGCATTTCTAATAGGAGGTACCTCAGAAAAACATGGCAGACAAGAAAGAAGGGGGAAAAAGATAAAAGGCAGGGGACAAGTTGGCAAAGGGATGATAAGTGAAGGTACATGAGCAAAAAAAAAAAAGAGGGATAGGAAAGGAAAGAAAAAACTGACAAACCTGCACAGAGCCAGGTGAGAAGAGAAAGGTGGTGTGTGTGTGTGTATGTGTGTATTGGGGGAGTGGGGGGATGAGGCTGTGATGGCCTTGTGTCAGTCACCCCATGGCAGCTCTTTAACCCTGTAATTTACCACATCACTCTTCTCACTGTGATGGGACCACTGCACCAGCTGACAGCAACGCCTTTGGCTGGTGTGTGTGTGTGTGTGTGAGAGTGTGTGAGTGTGAGAGTGTGAGTAAAGGTGTATACCTGTGAGAAAAGATTCTTGAGATGTCAAACAAAATGTCTGTGAGTCTGCCGTCACTTCAGGCCTGTTTCTGTCTTGTTTCAGTGGAGCTGCAAATCTGGACCGATGCCCTGATAGATCCAGAGGTCCACCTCCTTCGCTTATGCCCTCCCGTCTGTTGCAACATATAATACGCTGCCTTAAGTATCCTAATACAATCTCTTTTAAAGAGCAACCTTTTCAAAACATCAGTTGAGTTGTTCACAGTAAACTTTAAGGGTCACGTGAAGTGATTTATTTTATATTTAAAGACTTCAAGAGGACTTCATGTCCCAGAAAACATACTATACAAGATATGAGGAACATCTCTCAGTATCATTGTCCAGAGCAACACCATCACGAGTATCATATTAATGCTTAACAAACAAGTTTCTGTCCTAAATCCTTAACTTTATAGTTTAGAGTTGCATTTCTCCTACTGATGGCTCCCCCACGACACTCACTATAATATTTATGATGAACAATGATGGGAGGTGCACATATGTTTCCTTCACTATCAATAGAATCAGAAACAATAAGACAATAAGCAAATCACACCTTTGTGTGGTATCTCGATAGCTGTTGTTGCCCTGACATGTAGTTTTAGGATTTTAGAGGTGCACATCGGCTACATCAGATTCTCAAACTGCTTGTTCAGTTTTATACGTTCAAACCAAATCTGTGTGGTTACAACAAGATATTAAGAGAGTAAGAAACAGCTCAGTTCATCCCCTTTGTGAGTTTTTCTTTACATTGCCAGAGCAACTGATGGATGAGGACTGATTGTCCCTCGGGCCACACCGTACATTTTCCTCTCACTTCATCCAGTTTTAAATGAGAGATTTCAGACATCTTATATCCACAGACTTAGTTACTAATCTGTTTCTCTGTCATCATCTTGACTAAACAGCGTGTTTGCTTTCTCCATCATTTGTTTTTGGTTGTACTTCAGTCTGCTCCTACTTCAATCTGGTAAATCAAAAAAGTGTGTAGGATCCAGATGTGAGGTAAATTTTTTTTAAACAAATTCCAGAATATGCTGCCTTGGGGGAACTTTGCACTTGTTAGGTGCTTTCTAGTTTTATTGGTTAGACAGTGTTGTAATACTGTAAATCATAGAAGGTCCAGGAGATGTTACTCCTCCAGTAGGAAGAAGATGTGGAGGTAAAGAAACAGAAGTGTGGTTAAAGCCAGGTACAACAGTCTACCTGTAAATATGCTGCTCAGGGACACTTACTCTTCATGCACATTCAGTTGATGTTAGATGAATAAATGTCAACGAGAGCTGTCTGTTGAGAGCGACAAACAGTGAGAGATGAAACAGGACTTTCAACCTAGATATCTTAGAAAGGCTCCTATTGTTTCTCTCTTTCTCTTTCACTCTCAAATAAATATTTACTTAAAGTTCTGTCTTTGCCTCTCTCTCTTTCTATCTCCGGCACACACACGCACACACACGCACATATCCATGTACACACACATACAAAGACGCTTTCTGTTGGCCTACTTCCTCATTGCACACACATATATATAAACACACACTAACACACACTCAGTACCCGCCCAGAGGGGACAGTGAAAGAAGAGCACAGAAAGAGATGCAGAGAGCAGACAAGGTCGTAGTTCCTGTGGACTGTCTTTGAAAGAGGAGTCGCATGTTTTCCCTCCCCTCCTTTGATGTTAAAGCAGCCTCTTTACTAGTGTAAAGACAGGGTACAATAACCTAGACCCCCCCGCCCTCCCTCACACAGCCCTCTGTACACTGGCTGTATGAACCCCACCACCCCCCACAAAGCTCTGCAGGGGCACAGGTAACCCACAGCAACCCCAACCAGAAGTCAGAATGAGTGTGGCAGCTGTCCAGGACCTGTGTTGCATGCTGTGTGTGTAAGTGTGTGTTTGTGTGTGTGTGTGTGTGCACGCATACTGCATATCAGTGTATGACAGTGTGTGTGTGTGCATGAAACTTTTTGAGCGCGGTCACAGTGCCAGTCCTGCAATTTTTGACAAAATATCTAAAAAAAAATATGTGGAACAAAGCTCATTATAACATGATGCTCAGTTACTTTAGTCTGTGTGGACAGGTAAATGTGCAAACCTGTATATGTTATGACCATGAAGAGCAAGAAATTGGTTTTTCTGCGTTCTGTAAAAAGCAAGTGTATAAAAAGGAAATCATTGAAGTGGTACTAATGCTTGCCTGGGTGTTGCCTCTGGTTTTGCAAGTTTGATGGAGGAAGAGATGACTGTCTATGTCTGAGTGCGAGTAAAGGTGACGCATGGCATTTCATGACAAGTTTACTTGATGCTTCATATCAAGTGTGCGTTAAAAAAAGCAACATATATATATATGTATATGTATATATGTATATGTGTGTGTGTGTGTGTGTGTGGCCGGCGAGG
>JBAJHX010000033.1:19727909-19740199 GCA_037176925.1 Amniataba percoides
GAAACCTCTGTGAGTGATAAATATGCAAAAAACACAGAAATCAGGAAGGGGGCAAATACATATTCATGGCACTGTACATACATACAAATATATACACATGTATAGTAACCAATCATTCACACAAGAAGAAAAGGTTGGTGACACTCGTGACAGATCTCCAGTCATCTGGCAGTGTCTTCTTGAGAACAGGAAGCTAATTAAAAACAGCCTCACCAGATTTGAATGTTTTTTTTATCTAGGAAAAGTTAAAAAAAAAAAAGTGATTTCCTGAGACATCTTATATGGATTTAAGTTAGTGAGTGTGGGCAGCCAAATAAATCCCATATTACACTAGCGAAGTGACATGTTTGGTTTTGCATGTTCGTGTAAAGAGACTGGAGTGGCAAGTCATTAGACAAACATGCTGATGTGCAGGATGTGACAGCGCAGAGGAATGACAGCTGCCACAAATGGATGGATCCTCAGTTACCATTTACCTTCCAACACACCTTTCTTAATGTCTCACCTTGCCCTCATACATATGAGGCCTCCTTTGCACTCAAGTTGGCCCAGTATTTCCTGTATCTGTGTTGCCCCCTTGTTTCTCTTATTCCACCATAAATACCCTGAGACCCTGACAGCCGTGCAGAACAAGGTCTCAAGAACTTTTAGGTTCGCTAGACTGGCAATAACTAAATTAAAGCTGTCTGAAATGAGGTTTTTCCCTCCAAAAGGGCTGACTTCCACTAAAAAAGCTGGTTAGGAGGGGATAAAAGAATCCTCTTATGTCAGTAAACTCGTTACGCCGTCGCTGCCATGCCATGCTAGCCCCAGTGTTTCCATGGCACCCAGTGTTATCTGTGTGTATTTTTGTTGGGACTTGTAGTTTTGGGGGTTGAGTGGCAATATGAGATTTTTTTTTCTCCCCCCTACACCATGAGGTGCAAGAGGGGAAAGATAAGAGAGAGTCCCCTCTCAGCATTAACGAGAGAAAATAAGAGAGAGAGCGCGAGGGAGGATGGAGAGACGAGGAGCATTAGCTGCACAGATAGAGAAATGAATGTCCAACGCAGCAATACTTCTGCACCTTTGCTGCACAATACGGGCACTTTGCACTGGCCTGTAATTTACACCAAGTCTCATATGCTGCAGCATCCAAGGGTCTGTTGCTCCATCATGTCATCAAAAGCAGTTCAAACACTACGGGAAAAGACACACTGGTTAAAATTACGCAGAACTTTGACCGTAACCAGACTTTTCTGCAAAGTTTACACACAAATAGAGGTTAGATAGAGTTACAAATAGAGGTTTCATATGGAGCAGTAGAATAATAATAATAGTACCATAAATATTATTAACATCCTTAGTGATAGTAAGATTAACAGAGGTATTTAAATTTTGCACACTGCTTTTTAAAAACTAAATTTCTGTTAAAATGCATTGTCAGTTACATACCACATTGTTGTACATACCATATTGTTTGTAAGTTGTTAAACTGAAGAAGAAATGCAGCTAGTTGAGGTGACAAACTGGTATTTGGACTAGAAGTGGTTGCAGTAGTTAAAGTAATGGGCTTTTTGCAGTGATAATGACAAAATGTGGTCTTTTGACTGTTGTTCCATCTTTGAGCTTTTTATTAGGAAATATGCAATACTTTAGTAAGATAAATAAGAGTTTGTAAATAAGGATGATGCACACAGATTGAGTTGGATGTTCACATATGAAGCATTTATATTATTGATTTACATGGAAACAGGGGTGCGAGAGATCCCACAGAGAGGACCAGAAGACAGATTAACTCTCCAGAAACTGAGGTGAACTGACTGGAGAATAAAGTGTGTAATATAGACGGAGAGATAGCCAGCGCCTGTCACAGACCTGCTCTGAGTTCATTAGCTGATATGTGGTATGCTGCCTGCTTTGTCTCTGCTGTCAGCTCCAAAGTGTGTGTCCGTCACTGCTCACCTGTGGAGTGTGAATGAGTCTGTCAGTCAGTCTGAGCTCATGTGCACGTCTGCCTGTTTATGTGTTAACATTGCAAAATATGTGCATTCATACCTGGAGAGAAATTCTACTATTTAACCATTATTACATCTTATTAGTAACACAGGAACATAAGGGCGGTTACAAAAGATTATTATAATGTAACACAACAGTCTCTGTTTTTAAGGAAAGCCAACAATTATGTTTACTAAAAAAATATCTTTTCTACCACTTAGTCCTATGATTCTACTGCTACAAAACAAAGTTTCAGTGCTTTTTAAAAACATCAAAACTGAAAAAAGTTTTTGTATTATTGATTAATGCCAAACGCGTTTATTTGCATTGCCAGTGCTGTTTTATGTCATTACTTTATATTAACATTACTTGATCGTTTGACATGTCCACTGTAGACCTCTAACTTTGCTTTGCCGTCTGTGTCTGGGTACACGGTCAGATCATGTATGTGAGCACGTGAGCCTACATGCCTGCTTCGTCTGACCCTTAGGCTTGTTTATGTCAGTCTATTATATTGCCCGCTGTCGAGATATGCATCTGCGGTCATGTTTGGTCTGCCTTCGTGTCTTTTTTTTTCTCTGTCTTTCATTTATTCTTTCTCTCACTCGTCCCTCTTTCTGCAGACTCGGGTTACACTCCCCACCCCGTCAGATGGCGTTCTGCATGGCTGAGCTGCACTTGTGGTCCACCAAGAGCTCACTCCAAGTCAGAGGTAGCACTTATCACCATGTTCAATCTCCCTCTCTCTTTCTCTCTCAGTAACTCCCTCCCTGACTCCTTTCTCTCTCTCTTTTTTTTACCTCTCACTCTGTCGTGCTCTGGCTCTTCCTGTCATCACTCACTTTGTTTTCACACCTTCTCCCTAGCTTACTTATATCTACTTCAACTATCTGACTCTCAGTCAACACCAATTCTAACCATGTCTGTTTTCACTTTCTCTTTGCTCTTTTCAGTGTCTGTTTATTGTTGTTTATCCAACATTAAACTGCATTTGGACACTGATTGAAATGTAAGTGTTTAGCATGGACACAAGAGACTCCAGAAAGCAGTGAAACATTTCTGTGTTTTCTGAGACTGCACATCTTGACGAACAATTTAACATTTGTTGAGGAGGAAAAGCTTTTTATCTTTCCCTCTCTAACTATCTGGTTGTATCTTGTATCCTGTTGTTGAAGTTCAAGCTCAAGTTTGCTGCTAACAAGCCTCTGCAGTGCGGACAGTTGGGAGACGTCGTGGTTACATTTCATAAAAGTAGTGTTTTATTCACACTGTACTGAACACAACACATGGCACCTTTTACATCCACTTGACTTGAACCTGAGCTTTTTTTTGTGATTACTGTAACTTCACAACCCACAGAGACACGTGCCTCAAGGTGTCTGCTGCACATACAGGTACTTTTTCTACACACAGGAGAGACTCACTTCCCATAACAAACCTGCTAAACTACATCACAGTCATACGTCCACAAGGCCACCGCCCTTAAAGAGGAAGGCAGTGACACGTTACTCAGTGCGCGAATGATTGTTATTATTAATAAGTAAATGCACATGAATCAGTTAAAGTCAGCTGCACATCTCACGGGCAACATGCCCATCATTCATATATTGACGAATGTTAACTATCGACCAGTGAGGCCGAGTGAGTCGTGATGTAAGTTTGACTTTTCAGGCTGTTTATGTGCGTCTTTCTGCTCACCACCTATCAGTCCATCTCCTCTGTTAGACCGAAATGCTCTGTTTCTCCATTTTCTTGTTTTCTCCTCCCTTCCATTCTGTCTTGTCTTTCACAGTCTGCTGAGCTTTAGACGAAGATAGTGTCTCTCTGAGGCTGACTGTGTTGTGTGTGTGTGTGTGTTTATGTGTATACACAAAGGTACGACAGGGTGTATATCCTAGGTGATGGTGACATATCCTTATTTGTTTGTTTTTTCCTGCTGTGTGTGTCTTCTGCTATCTCGGAAAAAGGTGGATGGATACATCAGAGCGAGGAGGCCTGGCCGCTGAGGTGTGACGCTCCCTATCACTGCCTCCCTTACATCGTATACATCCGCCTCAAAAACAAAAATATAGTTTTATAAAAGCAGCGCCGACTGTTTAACACCATGAAACTATGTTTTCTATGTCTTTTGCTTGTATGTTGTGTTAATCACATTTGTACAGCAGTTAGGAGATAGAAATCATTGCAGTAGGAAAAAAATTATGTGTGATGTTATTAAACTTAGTGTATTTTTTTTTATAATGTGGGCTGCTGTGTTCTTCTGTTTTGAAAAAAGGATGAATGAAATCCAAAGTGAAAAGATTGTATTTGTTCTTACTTCCACACGAGATGAATTTAGGATTTACAACTGACTGATTAAAGTTTGGTAGTTACTTTATTTGTTTGACCTTCACTGCTGAATAGGAAAGTTTGAACATTTCTCTAAAAAGCACTGCACAAATTCAGACAAAAATAATCATAATCAGCTTAATCATCACTCCTGACCCACAAGAAATGTGTGACAGTGTCTGTATCAGCAGAAACTCCATCCTCTTCTTGAGTTTTCTTATTTTTATTTTGCTATGTCTGTGTTTGCTTGCGTCAACCTTTAGTTAGTCTTTAGCTCTGGAGTCGCTGCCTTATGTAGATATGTGTTTTGGATGTTAAGCTGGATTTTATTCTGGAAAACGTGGTCGCTTTTGATGTTGCTGAGCTGGGAAGGAGGGGCCGACTTTGAATGTTTACAACAAACAAAGCTTGTTCTGCCTTTAGATCGGAGTTGAACGCCCGTACATGTGAGCATCATTTCGTGGCATCACAACTAGTTTCTTTTGTTGTGATGTAATTTTATTTGATAAGGAATTTGAACTTTGCTTTAACTGCTTTAAACTCTGAGCAGATTATTCTGATGTCTAAAAGCATATCTGGAGGACATCTTTAATATCTTTCCATCCATAAAGGTCCTACAAATATAGTAATACCACACAGACTGAAACATGGAGATGCTTGTGGCTGTACTTCAATCAACGTCACTTACAAAGTCAACATGAGCATCCAGTTGTAGTCGTGCTTCTCTCCTGCTGATGAATGTAGGTGTAGGTTTTCAAACTCCAGAAAAATATATGAGTATTTAGTTTGTTTGGTGTCTGTCTGTCTTCCCCAGCTCCTTGTTAGCTCAGGTCTGCTATTCAGTGGGTAAAGTATGCAGTGTTGAATATTTGAGAAGAAGTGAACCACATAAACAATGAGCCAAAAGTGTCATGACTGCAGCCTGTGTGTAATAAAGAAAAAAGTATCAGGTTGGTGTTGGCAGATGCTCAAGGTTATAGTATACCCGTCAAAAAAAAAAAGTGACATCAAGCCATTAATAACAGTGGTGTGTTGGTGTGTGTTTACCTGTCTGCCATCAGCTCTCCTGTTGTATTAGCGTGACCTGGCCTCAGGAGCAGCAGCAGCAGCAGCGGCTGCAGCAACAGTAACAGAGCGATAAAGAAACGATGTGTTGTGCGAATCTGAGTCTGGCTGCTTATGGTTTTGGGCCTGCAGGAATAACACTGACAAAAAAGCCTCCGCTCAGCAGTTTGTGTGTGTGAGAGCATGTGTTCGTTGCCTGCTGTGTGTATGTCGTTGATATGTTGTTTTTTTTTTTTTTTTTGCATCCGTCTGCTGAGTCTGTCCATCTACTTTTAAATGTATATGTTGCACGTGCGTAGTAAATCAGCGTCTCTCCCTCAGGTGGAATGGGTTAAGGCACACTCCTGTCTTTATTAATACCCCTCTGCTCCCCCTCTTCCATCCTGGCTCGGACCCCTCCCAACCTCCTCCCACCACCTCCTCCCTTCACGGGGCCTTATCTCAGCTCAAACCGTGGTGCTGGCAGACGGGACAGGCCACTGGCTGATAGCGATTGTTTATCCCACGGTGCGAAATTGCTGATCTGTCTTCTGCTTTTCCCTGACAGCTAGATGTTCATCTTTCTCTCTCTCTCTCTCTCTCCCCCCACAGATACAGATATTGGCACCTATCAGTACTACGATAAAGGAGAGCCAGGTAAATAGTGTTTATATTGGATGTCTGTTTGTGTTTAAGATAACTTGCATTTGTGTTGTTTTTTGGAATGTATGCGATTTTCTTATATATGAAGAAGCTTTTTTTTTCTTTTTTTTGCTGCCTCCCACGCTCGCATAAGCCGTGAACACACACATGCAGACACACAAATCATTGGTCCTTGGTATTTTAGAGTCTTACACCAGCTAGCCACACACTCGCTTGTCCACACAGAGGTTGTTAGTATGTAGGATTTACGCCCTAAAACCTTATACACACACACACATATATATACGCAGGTTATTAGGCCTCCGTGGATCTATCTCTTACACTCCCTGTGTTCCTGTTGACCCGGGGTCCTGACACACAGCGATAGGAAAACTAAACTGTTGACTTTCTGCTAGATCACATAGCAAGAGGCCCCATGTAGTCCAGCCTCATATTGCCTCAGGCCAGGAGGCTTCCCTTACCATCAGGAAGTGCTCAAACACCCCCCCACCTACCATGGTACAAGCAGCGCGTATGGATGAGTTGTGTCTTCCTTCCCATTTGAGTGTGTAGTCATCCTTTTATAAAAATGATGCATCTTGCAGGCGGTTTTTATTTTTACAGAGGGGTCAGAGGAAGGTTGGTTCATAGTTTGTTTTCATCCACGTGCAGCACTTTTGGTACTTTGTATGGATTTTTAAACATAAACCTAAGAAGGCGCTACACAATTACAGTTAAAAATAATGTAAACAAATGTAAATGAATATTTTACAGTACCAGAGTGTTCAGTATACACAGACTGGTATGAAATTAAAGGAGGAGCTTGAATAAATGAGTGGAGAAACATAACAAATGTAGTCTTGTTTCTCCTGGCATAGCTTGGCTCCCCTTGTCACTTTAGGGGGAAGGATCAGTGCAAATCAATCCAAAGTTGTTCTGAGTGATCACGTACAATAAAGTTTTGAGCTGTAAAACCAAAAAAATTAGCGCAAAGATGATAAAATAGTCTTTAGAGCTGAGGGGAGCAGAGTTGTAATTCTTTGTGGGTTCATTATTTTGAGCGACACCTTTCACATAAAAAATACTGATTGAAGCAGCTTTATCATCAATTTCTGTGTTCACTTTGTAGCATGAAGCATTAACAAAGAGCATAAACCTTCAGAGAGTTAATATCGCTTTCTTTACACTTTTTTTATTTTTTCGTCTCTTTCTCTCCATCAGCATGTTTTTCCTTTTGTCACTTTGCCATTCTCAGATGTTACCGCCTCTCTTTCATTGATTTCCCCCTCTTTGTCTCAGTTTTTCTCTCTCCCCATGTGTATTTTGTTCTTTCTCATTTTGTGTACAGTACGCCTCCCTGTCTCTGCCTCTCTCCCTCTCATCATGGGGTTCTCTCCCTTCTCTCTCATCTGAGAAGCTGCCTTCTCTTTCATTCCAATCTTCAGTGGAGAGACGATGCTCTCGCTCCAAATCCTTTCATTTGGAGGATTACTAAAGTGTGGCTTGATATCAGAGTGGAGGAAGGACATGGGGAAGAGGAGGAGGAAGAGGAGGGGAGAGACAGAGCAGAGGAGCAGAATCAGGATCCAAAAGTATCACAACATTTTCACACAGCTCAGGTCATGATATGATGGCATACAGCAGATTACATTAGACTAGAATATTGAATTTATTTTGATAGTTTGTATTGACACTGTACCATTCAGCTTGAAGAGATGAAGAAAAGAAAGTGTGTTTGTACTCAGGAAGTCTGAGAAAAAATTACATTTCAAAACAACATACTGCCTCAGTATTTTGGCTCTTATTACCCAAACATCCCAACATGCTTCATGGTATTTAAAGCCCCTTAAAACTTCTAATCTTCAGTATTTTTCTAAAACATATTCATGACTAAATCCACAACAATCAGGTTTAAAAATGTTTAGGTATTGAATAACTTTAGGTAACCTTCATTCAGAGTTTAAAGCTAAAACAAATAGCCTAATCTGCTTTTTCAGTCCTGCATGTTTGTGGTTCGATCAGATTTGACTGACCGTCATCAATAATCATAGCTGTCATCTCATACTGATTCACACGTTGCTAAACTGTGCACAGAAATAAATTAACCCTGTCCACCAAAACTGCTCAAAAAACATGTGAAGGTGTGTTTAAGTAAGAAGTTGACTAAGAAAATATTTCCTTTATGCCTTTTAAACTGAAGGCAGTGTTTTCTACTCTTTGTGTACAAACACTCAGTCGCCACTTTATTAGATACACCCACATAAAACTAATGGAGTCTGACACAACAGTCCTGCAATAAATCCTCCGTTTATAAGAGTTAAAATGTTCAGGTTTAGCTAAAACAATAAAACAATAGAAATAAAAGTGTTTCTATTATTTTGGCCATTCGATTCCAATCAAGTTAGGCTGAACAACAGAAACACCTCTCTGTATAACACTTCAACAGTACCAAAAAATATCTAAAGCCTCCATAATTCCCTTCACAAAGGAAGGACTGAACTGTTTATGAGGCTGCAGTACTTTTAGCTGTGTGTATCTCATAAGCTGGCAGCTTAGTGTATTTGTGTGATGTTGCTTTTAGTGTGACAGTCAGATAACATTCACATGAGCATTTGTCACATGTCAAAACACAGATAACATACTTTTATATATCAGTGAGATGTTAATTGATTAATGGATTGTCGCTCTCAATATCAGTATCATTGAAATGAAGCGCAGTGTAGTTCCATATTTCCCCACTAGAGGTAGACCCAGGCTCATTGGAGCAGCTCCGGGGGTCCCCTGCAGCCAAACGCACCCCCCCACCCTCCCTCAGCCATCCCCACACCCAGCCCCAGAGCAGGTGCCCATGTCTGGGCCTGTCTGGCCCCTCACCCCCTTATCTGATTAATACTACTAATCCTGGAGGTGTTCCTGCCTGCCAGAGAGGCCCACCACCAGACTGGCCACTTTCTTGCTCACGGTGACCGGGCCACGAGGCACGGTGACGGGTTGCACCGTGCCAACAGGGTCTCTTGGAGCTAAGCAGGAGATGTTTGAGCTCCAGCTTAGTTTTCTGTTCCTCGCTCACGATCATTTATCTTGCACACCATTTCATTTTCATACACTGTATTTATATAAATATATATCTTCAAAATTAAATCTTTCAGTCAACCTTTTTCTTTTTCTCCAGCCAATCCTCTGGAGCATCACTACTACAACGAGAAACAGCAGTTCTGTGAAGGTAAGTTCCCTAAAGTGTCATGTGTGTTTGCACCTAATCATTTTACCAATGAACACTAATCAATTGTCCAGAAATCGCTGCCCTCGTCCGTCAGTTGTCCTACTTCTTCTATTCTCTTTCCCTCTCCCTCTCTTCCCATCACTCTCTCTCTGCTTTTCACCCAGTAGTGGAATACAAACACCCTTATCAGGAGACGAACACTCATCCCCCTGCCCTCCCCACCCTCCTCTCTCTCCCCTGACCCCCCCACACACACCCTCCACACCCTTCACACCCTCATTTGCATGCATCTGTTTACCTCTTCATCCCACTCGTTCTTAATAGAGAATCCCGTTCCTTAATGGTTCGTTTCAGCGGAGATGAAAAGGGGGACTGTAAAATAAACAGATTGTGCTTTTAACAGTACTTAAAACAGCAGTGCTTCCTTTCCCTGTTTTTTTTTTTTTTTCTCCCACTGAACTTCATGTATGTGCGTGGGCAGAAGCAGATGCACAAATTCAATTAGCTGTTTTTTTTTTTCACATCCTCGCCTTCCTCTGTTTAACCACTAGAGATGGAGGGTAAAAGGGAGGGCTGGGAAATTAAAATGAAGGGGCCTTGGTGTGGTACGTGTTGAGATATGTGCCGCTAACTGCGAGGTTGCATTTGGGAGATAACTCAACTCAAGAGCACCAGAAGTCCTCACGATTAAATATTTGCTTCTCCGCGAGGACCAGTGTGTGTGTTTTTTGAAGGGACATTTTGCTTTCAGTGGAATATTTTCACTCCTTTTAGTGCAGCTACATCAATCTGTAAGCAGCAGACTTCAGACTTTTGCTGCTTTGGGGATATGGTGGTCAGAAATATAAAACTTGTAGCTGCATCAGTGTACTTTCTTCATGGTTGTACAGTGGGTTTCAGGCATAAAAGTAAATGAGTGAGATTACTGGAGTTTGACTGCCCACAATTTAATTAAATGTGCTAATATTTAATTTACCGAGTTATTTATTGAGTTTCTGCCTTTGTTACAAAGAGTGTATCTATGGGGAATCTTAAGGTGCCCTTTAGTGAACCTTTATTTTGGCTTTTTATGTTTGTGGGATCAATTTGTGGAACTGCATACCACAAAACTTCAACCATGATCGTGGTCTTTATATACTCAAGTTGCAGTCAGTCATATGGTCAATGATTTGATGCTTGTCACAGTTGATGATTCAATTGTATTATATTTTGTTTCTTCGGTAGATTTATTTGATTTTTTTGTTCAGTTTTTTAGATCTTTAAAGGCCCATCTTAAACGACAGGCATTGCAAACAAGCCTGGGCTGTGATACATAACATTCCTCCCTGCAATATACTAATTAAAATAAATACTTTTTGTCATTCTTGACAATTCATAGTGGATGACTGACTATGAAGTATAGGATTAAGACAAGTGATGCAATAAGTAGATGTTTTATAAATCACAAACTTGTTGATTATCTTTAAATGAATCAAGATTTTTTAGTTTATAAAGTGGCAGAAGTTAGTAACACACAATCATTTCCTGTGCACAAGGTGACAAAACCAAAGAGTAGTCAACTTACATCAAAATGAAAATGTAGACAAAGGCTTTGGCTTTTTTGATTGATAAATTACTTTAACCTGAAATTACCAAGAAATGCTCTGTAGTTTATTCAAGTGGAGTGACCATTATTCTGTTTACATTTGAGAACAGATTCAGCATTGCATTTTTCGACATTTGCTTCACGTACCAGCATCTCTTTATTCCACCTGACCATCTTGTCACCACCCATTATTCCTCACGTCCCCCTTTTTTCATACTGAGATCTCAACACAGATATAAAGTTCAACCTTTTTACCCTTTCCGGTTTTTGGTGCCACATTCTTCTAAATTCCCACGAGGGCCTTTTTTTTTAAAAAGAGAAAAAAAAAAACTCTGCTATGATTGTGTTTTAAAAGTTGAAGTCACATGATCTTCAGATTCTTCTCGTGTTTTTCCTCCACAGCTCGAGGCTATTCGTGGGCCCCCAGGAACCGCCGACCGGAGAGGCTGCGCGATTCGCTGAAGGAGCTGGAGGTGCCCGCCTCCCCTGTTAAACCCTCCACCACCACCCCTCCTGGCCTCCTCCCCCTCTTGTCTTCTTCCTCCCTCTGGGGATTTTCAGAGTTTTCCCTTTCCGAAACGGCCGATTGATTAACAAATAGGGGCATTCTCTCTCTTTTTTCACTCTCCCTGTCGTTCCCGTTTGTTCTCCTCTCTCCCTCTCCTCTCTCATCACCTCTCTTTCGGCCGAGCTCTGTCATCGAGGGGGATATTTGAGGGGATCAGGGGGCTGCAGGCTTCCCCCCTCCACCCCCATTCATCCCTCCTCTTCCTCCCTCCTTCCCTTCCTCCCTCCTTCCCTTGCTCTCCTCTTCATTCATCCCTCTTTTCCTCCCCCCACCCTTGTCCCTTCTGTACTTGTGACCAGTACAGACCTAGCTTTGTTTGCTGGAACCTGTCTGTAGCTGTAACACACATACACACACACACACACACACACACACACACGCACACACCTCCTTCCTCTCACCCGTAACCATTGTCTGAAACTAGAAACACTCCAGCTCACCTCCACACCCTCCTCCTCCTCCTCCTCCGTCCCTTTCTCCTCCCATCCAATCACCCCAGCTGGGTTAGGAATGTGGCAGGAATGACTGACCTTACACACACACACACGCACACACACACACACACAGAGTCCTTACCTGCATCCTGCTGCAGCGGCCACCTGTAGTGGAAAGTGTCTGGTACTGTGCCACCAAGATAATTAATGCAAGCTCACAAAAAGATGGAAACTTACTGAATTTTTACACCAAAATTCAGTTTCACAACTTCAGTGGACACAAACAGACTCACTTTAAATGACTCATTTAAACCACTTGTTCAATCCCAGTTCGGCTCCCGGGGTTAATAGTTCCACTGGGTGCTTGAATGTCAGTTCAATATTTGTTTAAATTTTTCTCTCTCTCTCTCTTTCTCTCTCTCTCTCTCTCTCTCTCTCTCTCTCTCTCTCTCTGTGTTTTTCTCTCTGTTTATCTCTCATGCTCATTCA
>JBAJHX010000033.1:19743589-19759853 GCA_037176925.1 Amniataba percoides
AGCACCCAGGCAGCCTTCTCCAAAATTATGTCTGTCATCGCTGTGTCGTCTTAGGCTGCTCACTAGTTCTCTCTTGTGGATCAAGTGTTGTCTCTCTGCCTGATTTTGTCTTTCAAGCTCTGAAATTGTACTTTTCATGCTGCGTATCTCCTCCTGACTTTGTCTTACTTGGTGGATTCACGATTTCAGGTTGCGGGCTCAAGTTGAGCCTCCTGCCCATGGATGGATGAATGAATGAATGCATTTATTATAGTCATGACACACAGCAATAACACAATACAATATAAACAATGTAAACTAAATCTTATCAACAGTTCCTGTATTCAGTAATAACTGAAAAGCTCAGATAGAAGCTAAAGCTTATATATGCCTGTCTTAAATTAATTCAATTTAAGAAAAGAAAGAAAAATACCTAAATATATAACCTTTCTTTTGAAAACCGAAAAAGAATCACACATTTTTAAGTTTATATTGGGATTGTTCCATAATCAATTATCTATTAATCTGCTAATTACTTTCTTAATTAATCGTCTATGAAATGTCAAAAAGTAGTGGAAAAAAACATATCACAACTCCACAGAGTTGAAAGCGAAGTCCTTAATTTGCTTGTTTTATCCGACCAACAGTCTAAAACCGAAAAAATATTTCATTTATAAATCCCCATATTTGAGAAGCTGAAACCAGTAAATGTTGGGTGTTTTTTTCCTTGAAAAATGACTGAAACAATTACTCAACTATCAAAATAGTTAATTTTCTTTCAATCTACTACATGTAATCGTTTCCGCTCTAGTCAAATCTTAAATTAAAATGTAAGTCACTGTGACCGAGGATTCGTTGACATTTTCAGAACAGGATTTGACAACTTCCTCAGACAAAAAGGCTCTCAGTATTTGAATGCTGAAGAAAATCCTCTTTCTGATTTGCATGGATTCGACTGAATGTGAGACCTGCTTCGTATTTGCTTGTCTGAGACAACAAGAAGCAGCAGCCAGGTCTCTATTTTTTTTTCTTTTCTTTTTTTTTCAGTTTCATTTTGTGACAAAGCGGGCTTACTGTCCTCTCCAAAACTTTGCGTCCTCGGTGCCGGTTACCTTCATGCCTCCACCATGAGCCGCGATTGCATCATACAGAGCAGCAGATTACGTATATTTTACACCATCAAAGTATTACTGGCTTCCTCTGGCCGACGGCTGGGCCAAGCTGCGCATATGCTCCACGATTAAGCATCCTTAAGTGATTTTTCATCGCCGGTTTCATTTACCCATGTTTAAATGTGCTTTGGTTAAGCCCATTGGCCTCTTATGTCAACATGCTGCTGAGAAGATGGCATTAAATGGATTTAAGGGAGTGTGTGTGTGTGTGTGTGTGTGTCTCTCTCTCTGACTATGTATATGAAAGAAACTGTGTGTGTGTGTGTGTGTGTGTGTATGTGTGCGTGTGTGCTTTAACTTGTAGTTAGTTTGGTTTATGTGTACGTGTGTGTGTGTGACTAAAGATGCATAAAGCATGGTTGCAGGCTTGCATGTATGAATGTATATGTAGCTATCTGAACATGTGTGTGTGTGTGTGTGTGTGTGTCCAGAGGGTAAATATGAATGTGTGCATGTGTACGCTGAGTGTGTGTGTGTGTGTGTCTGAGGGGGTGTATTGTATCGGGGTGGGTCATGAAGGTCTGGCCCTTAATGCCAAATCAGCCACCTGGTCCCAGATTGGGCCACAGCCTGGTTTCATATCCCCTCCTTCATTTGGGAATGAATGGGATTAAACCTAATCCCGTTTATAGACACCCATAGAGATCAATACTAAACTGCATTTAACTTGATTTGTCTGTAATCTATTACAAAGACGCTTACTATTGCATTAAACGTTGTTTTGGGAAGCCAAGGCCTCGTTAATGGCCGTATTTCACAGCGGTTTAAGCCTTGAACCAGTTTTTATTACAAATGCTTCATAATCCAACTTTAACACAGGGACATACTGACTCAATTGACCTGATTTAAGATGCAAGTTTTTCTGCATTTTCAAGCGATGTTTCACTTCCCTTGTGAGTATTTGCATATTAATTTGAAATTTTCACACAACAGGATGATTTGAAGTGTAATCATACCAATACCCGCACGTTTATAAATACACACATGCCACGGTTAATTGGCGGTTAGATTTCTAAATCTCGGGGTGCAGCCTTACTCGTTCAACTCAAAGCAGGATATCTGAGAGACATGTGTAACAACACCCCCCTCCTTCCATTTAATTGGTTTCATAAACAGATTAATTTGAAGGAGAGGGGGGCTTAATTGCTAATCAGCGTTTCCATGCAGCTCCTGAAGAGTTGAACAGGATCAAGTGTGTTCTTTTACCACAAAAAAAGGCCTTAGAGCCTGCAGTTACACAGACAGGGGAAGAGAACAGGGGAGGAAAGAGATACAGGCAGTGGAGAGGAGAGGATGTGGAGAGAGGGAAATTAGGTGAAAGGGAAAGAGGAGGAAAGAAGAAACGAGGGGAAGAAGAGAAGAGAACTGCAAACTGAAACCTGACAAACTAATCAAACTACTAATTGCTTCAATATAATGACATGAAAACACATTTAAGAACATTTAGAAAACACCATCAAAATCAAAATGTAGTCGTGAAGTGCAGAAATGCTTGAGAAAGTAGTTTGTAGATGTCTTCACAGATTCATACTCACACAAAATGCATTGTTTACAGGACGTAATGCTGCAGAGGAGGAGTGTAAGACTTAAAACACATTTTTTCTGTTACATTCCCATCAAAACAGTCCGTCAGCTACGTGGATATTATGAGACTAATGAACAACATTCGTTTCCTTGCAGGATTTTTTGCAGGGTGAGATACAGAATGTGTAAAAAAAAAAAAGAACATCACTTCTATCACATATATTTCTGCTTAAATAGTTTTAAATACTCACCATGATTTTGAATTCTATCCTCATTTTCTGATAAATTAATTCCCCTTGAATTCAAGCCCAGTGTCGGCGCCTCTGCATCCCAAATTGGCCTTATCAGTATCGATAAAAGAAAAATCCATCACTGAATCTTTGGCCTCTGAAAACTCGTTGCCATGTGTTTTATGTTTCTCTTTTGGTAGACCTCTTGAGTTTCTGTGCCACTTGATGGTAACTGGCTTTCAGAATATAGAAATTAATCAGAAAATATAGGAATTATTATTTAATATTAACAGATAATCAATTTCTGTCACTTTTTAGTGTCCTAATTCAATGCAATAAGAAATTACAAGACAGATCATATTTTTTACCTCAACAGTGTACGGCTGTTTTTCTTGTTTTGACTCGTGACATTCTGTGACATGATGTGTGGTGATGTCATTCCCAGCGGTGCTGAGCGACAGGCTGATCGTGCTGTCCTTCCTGGAGCAGAGCCAAGTGGCTGCAGTCTACCTCAACCAAAAGAACCAGGGCTCCCCGGAGACTGGCAGGCGAACAGACAAACTCTCACCCTCTGAAATCAAGGTACGGCGGAGCGCATTGATGGGCAGTGCGTGAGAAATGCGTCTGCACATTTATGTTTGTAAGAAAGAAAGAAGTACTTAGTGAGTGACTGAAAAAGAAAAAGACCAAAGAAAAGCATAGACAAAAAAGGAAAGGTGCTAACCTGTCGTCACATATCACTGACCAGCTTCTTTCTTCATCGTGCTTTCAATCCTCATAGCCTGAATTTCCAAAATGTTAGTCCTCGAGTGAATCCTGGAAACAAAGCATGTCATTTATTCATGTCCTTTCAGTAAATAAAAGGTTTGCCTTTATAAAATAGTACTAGGGACTTGCTATAAAAAGTAATCTGGTGTGTTTGAATTGAGGTTTAGCAAGTCTACTCAGTCTTTGGTGTATCATTGTCCTTTGAATAACCGAATAACTTATAAATGAGAAGAGTTTTTGCCACTTCCTGTTTGTATTTTTGTGCACCTGTTGGTTCAGTGTAACGGGAATGAGGCTGTCTCTGACTCTACGTCTTTCCCTTTTCTGTTCATTAATCTCTCTTAAAGGTGTGCATTGAGAGGCAGTTTGATCTGGAGGTGATTTGTAGGTGTTCGTAACAAGGCAGATTATGTGACACCGTGTTCCTCCCTCCCCCAAAACAAAACTACACTGTGTCCTCCTTCACTAGCTGGCTAACCGCTAACCCTGGCATTATCACATTACTGCCAGGCCCTTTTGTTGAGGTGTGTGTGTGTGTGCGCGTGCATGTTGGTGTGTATAAAAGCAATCGTTCCTGCCGAGCGTCTGTCTCCAGAAGCAGAGCCCTGATAAGACACCACCCCACCACCACCTCCACCCCATATTGTACACCACATACCTCTGTCAATGCATGTGCATGCATCCTGCAACATACACATGTGTGCGCATGCACGCCGAAACACCCATCCCCCACAACAAACACACACATGCAGAGCCACATACACATCGCCCTGGTCCAGTGGGCTAAGCTGGAGAAGGGAGAGTGGGGGGGCGTTGAGGAGGGGGGGCTAAACTAATCCGGCCCACAGAAAGTGGTTTTTGATTATTGCTGACCAGCAAACGCCAGCAGAAAAAAAAAGACTAGAAGAGGGAAGAGATGGGTAGGGATGGAGGGGGCATCGGAGGGGGGGTAGAGATAGAGTGTGTTATTAACCCCGGTGATTTTCTGATTTTTTTCCATTTCTAATCTGTCAGTGATCTCCCGTTCAGCTGTTTGGGGCAACTCTTTGTTCCCTTTATCATCAGATGTACTTCCATCATTTTAATTTGCCTCTGTATTTTGTGTCCAAAGCAAATATCTCCCCCAAGGGGGCAAGAAGGGCAGACATGGACCACTGAACCTCAAATCTGCTCCACTCATACAGTGCAGCTCGTCGATTTTACAAATTTCGGCATGTTTGTTGTGGGGTTTCTTAGAATATGTTTTTTTTCTCTTTAAATAAATATCCAAAGAGACATTCCTGATTTTATAACACGCCTTTCTGTCAGGTCTGTCGCATCTGTGTGTGTGCGTGTGTGTGTACATTAATGTGTTGACATTGATAGCTGGTTCATTGTGTTAGTGAGTGTGACTGGAGATATAGAGTGTATGAAAGGCCTGTATGATTGTGTGTGTGTGTGTGTGTGTGTGTGTGTGTGTGTGTGAAGAGAGGATGAGCTGTGGTGTACATGAAAGGCAGGGTCAGAGTGTAAGACCTGCAATTTCACCTGCTTTAAAAGTGCTTCCGGATAGAGCACTGTTTGTTCAATGGTGTGTGTGTGTGTGTATTTACTTTATGTGTGCATGTGTGCTTTATATACACTTTTTACACCAGTGCCTCTACATGTATGTACATGTGTATTTGTGTGCATACATGCATGCGTTCATGTATATGTGGGTGCATTTATGTGCAAGTGTGTGCCCCCCCCCCCGCGCGCCACCCTTCATCCCTTCCCCCGCCCCAAGCGCCACGAGAGCTCATTACTGTGCGTCTCTTTGTTGTGGCCCGTAGAGCGTGGCGGACCTTCCCAAAAATATGCACATCACTAAAACAACAAGCCCGACAGAACAAAACACACACGCACATTAATAATGGAAGATGAAAAACAACCTCAGACATCAACAAAAACAGGATGGGGGAAGGACAGGAGAGGGAAATTTGGGGCTACAGATGTGGAAGTTTCGGAGCGCCCAGGTGTTAACACAGGCCCGGTAGGTGAATCCAAATGGGCGAATCAGTAAGACTCTTGTAACGTCCCCTTTTTCATAAGACATGTTTCAGCTCTGTGAGTGCATCTGCCAGTATTGATCTTTATGAAGTCGATCTTTCTGTCCTCCCATTTTGTGTGTGTACATGTCCAGGTGATGTGTGTGGACGTGAGCGGGCGGGGTCGGAGGATCCGCAGACGGGTGGGTCTCAACCGCCTCCAGGATGTGGCGCTCTGCTGGTGGAACCTGGAAGAGCCTGGCGAGGAGCCGTGGCCCTGGAGTCCTTCAACCACGCACAGGACCAACCTGGTGCTGCTCAGCTGCTCACCGACTGAAGGCCTCCAGGTACACAAACACACACTGATACACACCAGAAAACAGCTGGTTAATGACAATCAAACAATCAGTCGATCACAATATTCCATATGGCGAACAAAGACTATTCACACAAGAACAAACAAGTGAACAAATGAAGTTGCCAGACAAGATATTTTACTCTGACTAGAACTGTGAATTAATATGTACAAGCTTATTGAAGGTGTCGATGGAGTTTGCCTATCCATGCTTTTTTTTTTTTTTTTGTTGACCTGATGCAGTCGAAGGACCTCGTCCCTGTGGGCTCTTGTGTGTTTACTGTGGGAACATCTGGTGGGTGGGGGGGTCGATGCAACCAGCTGTGAGAGTTCTTACACCTTCAATTGGTGTGAGAATTGCATCAATATTCCCACCGATATCTTGAGTGTGTTCTTGGTGAGTGTTGACCAGAAGAAATAATCAATTCTACGACACATCGCAGTGATTCGTTGAACGATTATACATCGATGCAGCAAATTCTGTAATCAATTATCAGCCAGAGTTTGGTGCTGCTGCTACGTAGAAAATGTGTTTTCATTGTAGATGTGGCTGAGATGGCAGAACAGCTGCACGTGCCAAAAGAAATTAAACCACTTTTTTAAAAGCAGATGTTTGTATTGATGGGGAAAAATAAAACATGTATGGAAATCCTAAATAGAGATGAATCAAGAATCATTTAATAATCTAAACGTGACCCATTTAATCGTAATCAAATCATCTCTTCTCCTAATGTTGACAGATTCAGTTTGTGATTTTTTTTTTTTTTCAGCCACAGACTTTTTTTCTGACTTCTGGATTTCTCTACCAGCAATACACTAATTTATGGAAAATAATGAGGTAGAAGCATTCTTTCAGATTAAATCATGCTTTTTTTTCACATCAGTTCTCATAATAAGCATGTCTCACAAGACTTTGGAGAGAACAAGCTAAACTAAATCTAACTAATTATTGAATTGATTAAACACAGTAAACAAAATAAGTAAAGAAATAAATCTAAAGCATAAAATTGCCCTCAACTTTAAAGGTTTTTTAATACCTTTCAGTGATGTTTGAAGCATTAAACCCAGTACACAAACCATAACTCCAGCTGTTAATGTTTATATTATGTACACACACTACACACACAACTCTCTCTCACACACACACATATAGTGAGGACACAGCAAAAAAAAAAGGCAACAAAGCCGCTGTTTTGAGTGGAGACCTGTGTTGTCGTGGATGGGATTGGGGATGGTGTGTTAGTCACCTCAAGGGTGGCACCTCTGTGTTGCACCTCCATGCATCACCATATGGAATAAGCAGGAGAGCTAAGCTTTGGTACTGCGTGAAGGAGAACGCCTACACATCAGCACACACTCACACATACACACACGTGCTCAGGCACACATCCTCATGGCCTCTGGCAACAACCCTACCCGTGACCCGATTCCATGTCAACGTAGGATTGGCTTTCTGCCGAAAGCAGATGAAAGATCCCAAATTACCGAACCGGGCTTAGCTCTACTCCTCATACCGTGTTACCTCGGTAAGCATATGCAAAGTATCCAACCAACACCAGAAAGAGAAGGGAGAGAGTCTGCAAGAGGGAGGAAAGATGAGCGTTACCAATTGCATGCTAGGAAAACAAAAATCACGCAGGAGAGAATGAGGGATGGGAGCTGTGGGGTGGGGGGGCACTTGAATATTGAAATAAGCAAAGCAGATGTTGTTCGCAGCTTCTTGTTTTTTGGAACGCTCTCCACATTTATCACACTCCTTCACCTAGTTTATACTCTCTGTCTCCTTCAACCCCCCTCCTCCCTCACTCACTCTCTCTCTCTCTCTCTCTCTCTCTCTCTCTCTCTCTCCCATCATCCTCCTCTCCTCCTTCTCCTCCTTCCTTTCCTCCACGCTTCAAGAACATTAAAGTCTCTTCGTGGGGCTGCGGCATCGCGCTCTAATGAAAGCGTTTGTTGTCATTTTTCAGATGCGCGGTGTGAAATTAAGCGAGCAGTTTATGTAAGAGCCGTGGCGGGAATCAAACGCCGGGCACACATCGGGAGACGCCAGCTACTTCAATCACTTCAAGCTCATATATATGTTCCTTTTGTTCAGTTTGCTATCTGCCGCACTAAGCCAATTTTCTAGCCAGTCTCTCGGCATTTAAAAAAGTCTGATTTCTTTCCCTATGTGGTCTTAATTCGTATGCCCCCCCCCCCCTCCTCATGCTGATAAGTGGAGCCACGGCACGCGGGGGGTGGAGGGTGGGAAGGAGAGGAAAACACATACATAGTTCGTTTTTATGCAGCCAGTTAACATTTTTAATTATCCTTCCTTCATGCTTCCCCCCCTTAACCCCTCCCAGATGAATGTTTTCTTGCATTTTTTAGTTATATTTTGTTGTTGTTGTATGTGTGACTGTTTGCGAATGTACTTTTTTTTTCATAAAGTCTATGACTATCCTGTTATCTGTCACCAAACAGTTTCTCTGCAGTTGTTTGATCTGCATTTGTGTGTGATATCTGTTGTGTTTTAATTATTATTGACTTCAGCACTGAGCTGCATGGTATTTTTCTCTGGGAAAAACAAGAACCTAAACAGATTGCCCATAAAACACTACCACAAATTAAATCCTTGGTATAGAAATAATATAAAAATGCACAGAAATGAACTAGTTTTACTTCATCTCCTCCACTCCAACAGTAAGATTAATTAGAAGCTAAATTAGCAGTGTAAAATGGTTCATTTTGCCTCTAAAACATAAAAAGCTGTAGTCTTACTGTGCAGAATTAAAGCATGTACAGTAGAAAGCACATTTTCAGCAATGCGCTGCAATCATAATTTGGACCATGAAAGGGTTGGGTGTGGAATCCAAAGTGCAGAATTACCCCCAAGCTCCACTGCTTTGTAAAAATCACACAGGAAACACAGCCTCTACTGTTTCGGGTCTAGTGAATAATGTTCCCTCTGTACCACAATTATGTTCAGGGGTGCCAATTATGGCAGTTAAGGTGTGAGGAATATTTTGGTTAGTAATCCTGCTGTGCCTCTGCATTTTCTCACATCAGTACCTCAACACTAACCCTAATTCACACACCTAAAACTTCCCAGTGCCATCCCCCTCCCCGACACCCCTCATCCCTTCATCCCTCGACTCTCCTCCGAGTCCCTCCGTCTCTCTCTGCCCGTCTCTCCCCGTCTTTCTCTGCTCCGTGAGCTGGAAAATTGGCTTCAAAAGGCCACTGCTGTGAACAAGGGCCAGCCACACAGTTGGGCCCGTCCGCTTTATCTTTCACGCCACGGAGGGGAAAAAAAGGTGCTGGCGAGAGAGAGACAAGAAGAATGGAGAAGAATAGTTTTGACCAGTCACTGAAACCAATAACCAGGAGAAAGCTACTTACTAGAGGCCTCTCTCTCTCTGTCTCTGCTCTCTTTGCATCTTTCTCTCCATGTCTCCACCCCTTTCTCTCTCTGTCTCTTTTTACTCACTTCCATTCGCACTCTTTCTCATCATCGTTTGTGCATATTTCTTTCTGTCCGTCTCCCTCTCTTTCAGTCTCTCTTGCACGTCCTTTCACTCCCTCGCTCACTCCCTCTCTTGACCTTATTCATCATTTTTCTATTTTATGCTCTCAGAACCGGGGAATACGCCACGTTCACATGCCGCAAAATATTCCGGAGAGTTCACAGGCAAACAAAGCTTTTCTGTTGTGAATATTTTAAAATAACACATGCCTTCTGTATTTCAGAAGTCCTCTCTCCACACTTCTTTTGTGGACTGGCTGTTGTTTTGAGCTCCAAAGTGTATTTTTATTCGATTTATTCATGTAGCAGTTTGTAAAACAGGGGTGCAAATTGTTGTTTTAAAAACAATCAAAGAGTTGAAGCCTCAGTAAGCATTGTGAGATCAGTGCCCAGAAAATTCTCCCTTCATACTCATCTTGGACACCTGCTTTTTTGTTAGTGCACCCGAAAGCACGCACAGCCAACATGAGCATGAGTTGTAGTCTGATCTGTCTAAAGATAAAAGTAAACAGCTGACTATGAATTAGCTGCAGATAAATCCATAAGTCATCATCTGTTTGATGTTCATGTCTCACCATGCTTACGGTAGCTCGAATGTTTTGCAGTTTCAGAGTTCATGTTTTGAAAGATTCAAACCTCACAACCCTGTGCCGTGCTCTAATCTCCTAATCAGCTGTGTTGCCTTCAGGGGCCTTTTGCTTGCCTTTGCTCGGTCCGCGTGGAATGTAAAACGAAGCACGGCTTAAAAGTGACCAAGAGTCAAAACGCTGCTCTGCTAGCTGTAAATGTGCGATTGAAAATGTGAGAATTTGCAGTTTTGATGCAAGTTTTCTGTACGTTTTACTGTAGCACTATAGAGATTTATAGCCTGAATCCATTTTAAATGTTGCACTTTTATATCTCACTAAAACTAGACATTCAAAGGTCCAGGTGGCACTTAAAGTTTTATTCCAAATTTGGCTTTAAATATGATTGAAAGGATCTTAAACTGAACCCTGAAATGTCCTGGATGTCGGTGTGACGGGGCCACATTTGGACTAATAAACTCCAAATTTAGTGCTCATTATACAAGGAGGGAGTTTCTTATAGATTACTAAAATGGCAGTCTTGTCATGAATCAGTCAAACAACCGTGTAACATTGGGGAAACGATAAATTTGAGGCCCAATACTTTCTCTTTGGAGACACAAACTATAGTTGGTGAACATTGGTTTGTCTGAGAAATAATATGTGAACACGAATTGTTCTTGAACTGTTTGGCTGTTGCAGGTCGAACCAGTCCATTAGTCACTCTGTGCCTCTGAACCACAGCTAACACCACCACCACCCCCTTCACCCTCCCTTCCTTTCCTTGGAGGGTCACCTATCAGGGGAGGCAGAGCTGAATCAGCTGCACTTCATCCCCGATGGTGCCACGGTGGCATGCTGGCACAGCGGGCACAAGCAAGAGAGGATGAGATGTGGCTGTGGGGTCAGGGTTTGTGGAATTGAAGTAGGTCTTGTGATTCCTGTGACAGCATTCTGCGGGATGGACTGAATGGACCCTCGCCCGCTACGTGTTTGTGTGCAAGTTTATTTAATGCATGTGCCATTTTGTCCCTGCGGAAATGTAGCTATCCAAGGAACCGCACCCTCCCAAGGATACCCCACCCCTTACATGAATTGAGCCGCTCTTGCCTGCTGCCTCAAATAAACACACACACACAGCACCCACCCCCTGGGGAGCAGCAGGAGCTAGCTCTGGGGGATTATGGAGAGGGGGAAAAAAAAAGCTTTCAGGAGGACAGTCATCTGCTTCTCTCCTGCTGTAGACCATGGGCAGGCAAAAAAACTCCTCTCTTCCTCCCTCTAAGTCCCTTTTTGGCAATGCCTGCCAAAAAACTGGGCCGGGCAGCTTTGTGAAAGGAAAGGAAGGCAGGCAGGCAGCAGATCCCTCTTTCTGTCTGCATGGCGAAAAGAAATGGGCTCATTTAGCCAAAGCTGCCACGGTCAATGCAGGGCTCTGATAGAGGCTTTGGTAAGGTGAAATCCCTCCTAAAAAGCTCTCTTAGTGACTGTGGAACTGTTTAGTACAGGCTGTTGTTCCTGGTTCCTTGTGGGTGTTTTATCGACAGCGCCACCCGTGACGCGGCCTATCTCCGTCAGTGTCAATGCTCGCTTGCTTAGCAGGGCCATTGTGCCCACTCCCACCGACTGCTTGCGGTTCAGGAGCGAATAATCTAAATTCTGGATTTGACCATGGGTCAGATAATTCCAAGCTTTCTTCATGTATCATCCTCTTAATATTGAAAAGGGCTTGTTTCTTGTCATTCACCATGTCTAGTGTTGAGCTCTTGACTTCTCGCACAGGTAAACAGAGAGGTTTGTTTATCGCTGGGTGCTGGGTGCCAAGCCGTGGCATGCTCAGGGAGGCGATGTTGTTGACCTTGAGTTAAAATGGAGCTCTTATCATTAGCTGTCTTGATTGACAGCCGTGTGTTTATGAGCAAAGTGGAAGGCTCTATTTCTTCCATCTCCAGGGGGTTTGGGGCTGCTGCCATGGTATGACTCATTTCTGTGTCTTTCTCTCACATGTTCTCACTCTCCTTCCGTATAATTTTTTACATTTAAAATCAGGTTAGTTCCTCAGCAGTATTGGCACATCAGCATCTTCAAATCCTTCCTAAATAGAAGAACACGTTAAAACAACGACAAAATGATCACATCAAGTTTCAGTCTTACAAAGCGACTGATAGAAATAAAAACAGAACATATAGAAGAGTGGGGGTAGACTCAGATCAAGCATGGCTTTGAGACTAAATGCAAACATCTGCATGCTCCACAGTGACAATGCAGATGTTGGTATAATGATTATGTAATGTTTTTTTCTCAGTTTAGCATGTTAGCATGCTGACATCTGCTCATGACCACTAAACACAAAGGACAACTGAGGCTGATAGGAGTGCCATTAATTTTGTAGAAGTAATCAAAGACACATTTAAATTTTTAAAAAACAGACTATCAAAAGACTTTCATCCTCTCATTTCATCCTCTGTGTACCACTAATGTACAAAATTTCATGGTAATCTGTACAGTATTTAGAGTTACTTTTCACTGACAAGCTCAAATGTGAATCTAAAGTTGATATAGAACCCAAAAAACGCTGATCAACAGAAGTTTAAGATCAGTGAATGGATGTTTTTAAAACTTAAATGAAAGTAAATGCATTTCTTGAAACATGAATGTGCCATAAGAAATGTTAGTAATTCTTGTCTTTCTATCTGTTTGCATGGGGTGCTACTGTTCATTGATGTATTGAATCAAATTTATAAGAAGGATGTTCAAGTGTGCATCAGTCAAAATCACTTTCTCTTCTTCTCTGCATCTATTGAAAGGTCCTCAGCTCTGTCCGGACTGAAGGCAATCCCCTGGACTGCCGTTTCAGCCTGCTGCAGTCCTACCAGCTGCTCACAGTAGAGCTGCCCTCAGGACCTCAAGGATCCAGAGAGGGGTCCTGGGCTGACTCCTGTGTGTACGAATGTGCCCGAGAACGCCTGCACCGCCTGTCCATCACCCGCATCCCGCTACCGTCCCACCCCGTCTCCTGCTCGCGTCACCCCTCTGAGACGACTCTTCTCCTGGGCTTAAGCGACTCTTCCCTCGTCCTGTACGACCAGCGACGGGGCGTCTCTCTCTTGGCCTCCTGCCCTGTGCCACCCACCCTCCTCGCCTGGCACCCTGCAGGGGCCGTGGTCATGGTGGGGGGAGGGCAGGGGGAGCTGGTGTGCTTCGATGTGGGCTTGGCACCTGTAGGCGTTGCGCTGGTAGCAGAGGAGGTAGCGTCGGCCGCCACGCTAAGACTCGCTCAGCACCTGCGCTGCGATGGAGGCCTGGAGGGACTAAAGTGGGGGACGAGCCTGGAAGGAGGCCCGGAGGGGGCGGATATCCTGATGTTGGCCTTTCATGGAGGACCACTAGCAGCCTTGAGATTAAGACTAGGTGGGTAAAATAATATTCATTTTGTAAGAGTGTAGCCAAAAAAAAATAGAATATTTGTGGAATAATATAAACGTCAATTAACATTTCTACACTGATTAATCTGTTCATTGGTTTATGATTAACTGTTTCTTTAGTCTGTAAGATCTCTGGAAAAAAAGTAAGCTCAAACAAGATCCCAAATACTTAGATAACATCTACAGATCACTTGTTTGTCAAACATTTTTCTGTTAATCTACTAACTGATTACTGGCCTGATCATTTCAGGAGTCCTCCCGCAGTCATTTATGCACAAAAAGCTTACAAAAGGAAATATTTAAAACTGCTTTAAACAAATTCTCTATTTCACACATAAGTCTCAACACCTCTATAATGAAATCTATGAATGAAAATGTGATATTGCATAAACTAGCCTTTAGTAATACTGTCTTGGAGCCATAAAGTTATACAACTTCGATTTAGAAAATAAATCCACAGACAGGCCGCACTGTTTGGCTTGTTCTCTTTTTTTACATACATATCTCTTCTTCTTACATACTGCCTCGAGTAATACCTTGAAATTTCTTTAAATTTGACCTTACGTGCAATGATTGTAAATAGAAAATAACTTGCTGACCTTCCGCACCATCTCAGTCGTTTCTAATGAAGGTGCCCTCCTCCCTTCAGAGACTCTTCCTCTGTTTTGGATCTGACACTGTATCTGAACCCCGCTGTGTAAATATGGCTGCTGAACAGGTCGACCTCTTCACTGCTGAGGGAAGTTAATTTGTTGGCGGGCGGGAAGGTTAGCAGGAGTCGCGCTCTCAGAGGTCATTCAATAATCGCCCCGGGGCAAGAGCCCCCCAGGTGCATTCTGGGATGCATTTTTCCGATAAATCGTTTACAGTGGCTGCGCAGTCCCTCGAGGCCCCCAGATAAAGTTTGCCAATCAAATTTTTTTTTTTCCAAAGCAGCCACCTCACTCTCTAACACACAACACACGCACAAACACACTGATACACACATTCAGCGTCTTTAATTGTGACTTTGGAAAGAAGATGTGACAGTGGCACGCAGCTCCCTGCCGAAGTTTGAAAGCAGGAGTGTGGGGGTGGATGGAGGAAGGTAGGAGATTGTGTGCGTTTGAGTTTGTGTGTTCGACTGTGTGTATTCAACTGCGTTCGCCTGTGTGCACAGCGAAAGGGGAGGGTGTCTTCCAACAATAGCTTCCCCTCCTCTGATCGTCTGCCAAGGTTTTGATGAAGAAAGTCACTGCACGTCTTTTCTCCATGATAATTCTTCCCCCCACACACACGTGTGTGTATTCTTCTATTTCTGTGCTTCTGCATGCACACACACACACACACAAACACACACACTCATTTGTTTGTTTGCGCTCTTTCTCTGTATTGACTTGTTTCATAAGGCCCGCTACATGACAGAAGGAGTGAGTCGGGAGGCGGCGAGGAAGAAAGACTTGGCCAAGCTCCAAGTTCTCTTTTTTTCCATAGGAGGCAGCCCTCCCTGGTGCCCCCCCACCCCCACCCTCCTGCCTGCACCGAGTTATCTCATCTGGGCACACGTTGGCCACGGCTGGGCCTGCACCGGTACAGGCTGAGGAAGGGCAGACCAGGGAACGTGCTGCATGGCACGCAGGGAAAAGTGTCATGTTTTTGTAGGGATGGGGACTTAGTGAAATATTGTTGATGGTTAAAGAAAAATTATGTAACTGGGTGTACAACTAGTGTTAAAAAATGAAAGTGGGAGCCCGAGCCAACACTAAAGCAGAAAAAAATGCACTCTGCAGGCATCAAGGTAACATAAAGGTGGCTCTTCTCCTCCACTGCACAAGCCGGTACTTGCTAATTTGGAGGCAGAGCTCATTTTAAAAACACCTTTTCATTAAGTCAAGTTTATCCAAGGAAGCAATGAGTTTAAACTGATCAGCCTTACTTAACTAGTTCAGCAGCTTTTATCAAAATAAATGAATGAATGAAAAGGAGCACAAATTTTAAACTGAGACTTACAATAAAACTGCTTTAATTCCTTTAAATGTTTATAGTTATTTTATGTTTTAGAAGCCTAACCCTTTAACGCACACTTCATTATTTTGCTCTGAGTTCTCATTCTTCGTTGTCGTTTGCTCCTGTAGCTGCCGAGTGTTACACAAATGATCGTAGACAGGTGTGACAGAGAGAACGGACTTGTGCTCGCCACCACAATGATCCATTGTCTCTGCTCAGAGTTAGCTTAGAGCAGAAGTTAACGCCCAAGGACCCCGACACACACACACACACACACACACACACACACACACACGTAAACATAGACACACGCAAACCACACTACGCTCAGCTGATGTATTAGCCACATTAGCCCACTCTTTAGGGGATTTGGGGGCTTGCTAATTGCCAGCTTGTCATTTTAATTGCTCAATGCACCCCCCTCACACACACAGACTCACACACACACACACACAACTTCCTCAATTAATTAGACAAGAGTCAGTGGTGACTTTGCCTGCCTGCAGCCTGGCCCGTTGACAGTACCGCTGTCAGTGATCGCCTCCGCTGTCCAGAGTCACTGCTCAATTTTGTTTAGTGAACATAGAAGCTTAAATAGATCGTAGCAAAATATTACATGTGGTATGTGTGTGAAAAATTTGGACACACTGGTCATTTATTTGGCTCTGCTCTTCCAACGCACGTCAGATAATCTCAAAGACAAGTAAGCGATTCTTTCAAATGCTGCACTAACGACCATCGTGATCAA
>JBAJHX010000033.1:19772052-19797000 GCA_037176925.1 Amniataba percoides
ACACACACACACACACACACACTGACAAACACATGCAATTCCTCACAGAGGCTTCGAGGGCCAACGGGTGAGCAGAAAACATTCAAATTTGTGAGGGAACTAGATGAACATGTCTGATGAGTCCTTCATTGGTGCTTAAAACACACCAGAAGGCAATGTGCTTGAGTGTGTGTGTGTGTGTGTGTGTGTGTGTTTGAGTGTGTGTACAACCAAATGAGGCGAGAGAGGTATTTAACTCCACTGTATAAGGTCAAACCCCTGAGGCAGAGTGTCTGTGTGTTTGTCTGTGAATGAAAATGAGCGTTTGTGTAACTATGAGGCCTGTTTGCATGCACTTTCTTTTTTCTAATGTGATGCGTAACACGCGCACTCCCCCTCATAAGCCTCTTAATTATGTCCTCGATGATTTACCTCCATCACCTGCAGCACGTCCTATCCTTGGACAGCAGCACTGCAGAGAAAGAGGGAGGAAGGGACAGAGGAGAGAGAGGAAAAGGAGGGACAGAAAGGAAAGAGGGAAGGGGGAAGAAAAGCAAAGAAGAAAGGAAGGAGGGAGGAAGGAAAAGGGGAAAGAAAAAGATCAGATAAAAAGAATTCAAATTCAGAGAGGAAGAAAGTGAAAGAGAAAATTGATAAATGACAAAAGGGAAAATAATAATATAATATAAAGAAAAGAAAATTAAAATACCTATGAATTTTGACTTTGCAACTTGCCCATTTTTTTAAACACTCAAGAGGAGGATATTAACACCGTCCCACAGTCAGCAGTGATGATGGTTAAACTGATGCCTCTCTAAGTGTCTGTGTGCGTGTGAATGTGTGTGTGTGTAATCAGGGATGTTCAGACATATTAACAGAGCAGAAAAGCCAGGTCATAAATAATGAGTGGCTTCAAGAGGAGGGCTCCAGTGAACAGGTGTCTCGCTTTACACACATACACACTTATACAAAGGCATGAGCGTGAACACACTACTCCATACCTCTACTTTCTAACAGGAGAGCGGTGGGATATCCTTGTCACGTGTTGTTGTTTTGCAGCTCAATCAAAGACAAACTCTCCCAATAAACTTCTCATGTTTTTATTAAAATAACTGTTTAGGCTGTAATCATGATACAATCTATATACATTTTTCAGATAATAACCTACGTAAGCAGGATTTTACACACAAAAGTGTCTTTAGACTGTGGTATCTCTAATTTTACTAAAGCAAAGAATCTAAGCAGAGTTTAGTTAAGTTTTGTTCCACAATGATAAAACAAAAACATTATGGCACAAATAAAAACCGAACAAAAAATGAATGACATTATTAAATCAAAACGAGAGGCTTATTCAACGGAGAGAGAACATTACACTCATATCTAACAAATAAGTCAAGACCTGCAGTTATTAATCAGCTGTCGAGCATCAACACACATGTTCTGTTGTCGTATCACCACACGATGCATTTTCAGATGTATTTACAACCCATAACTGTATTCATATATTTATTTATTTGGACACACGAAGTCAGAGTCCTCCCACACTGACTAAACACTCGAGCGGTTCCCACAGTGCAGCTGCAGAATAATTTCCTGTTTGAACGCAAACAAGAGGCTGAAATTTGTTTGTTCCCAGTCATAGTCGCTCACTACAGCGCGAATTCAGTGCTGCCCTCGGAGACATACGTGTTTGTGTAAATATGTGTACAGTATGTGTGCAGTTGGGTGTGACATGGGATGCAGGTCACACTGAATCCTGTGTGAACCGACTGTTCGTAAAAAATCAGTTGTTATGGTAAACAGAGGGCTCGTTTTGTCCATGTGAGGCAGATGTTCCCTACAGAGAGCTCAGAGACCCGACACACTGCCGTTTTCCTGTACAAACACTGAATACAAAACTGCACCAAGTCAACTTTTACTGCACATGCACACACAAATTTAACCAGACTGTACATTTAACACTCTGAGATGTAGAGGTATTTTACAGTAGTCACACAGAGCAGCTTAAAGTATTTTAAACAGACCTCAACAGCAGCGTAATTACTTGATATTTAATTATATTGATACTTAATTGATCTAAAATGTCTAACAATCTAAACTGTCATTGCTCATAATTCATTACGACAATGTCATTTAACTTAAGTAATTTAAATCTGTACAAAAAGTGCAAAACAATCCTGTGATATTGATAATGTGACCAGCAGTGTTTTGCTTTTCTGTTGTGGGTGCAAAGGTGAAGCAACAGGTGAACTTCCACTTATCACAAAAAGGCTCTTCTACAAATAATTAAAAAGCAAATTAAGTAATTGTTTATAAGTGTGTTTAGTTTTATGAATGAGGCAAAATTCTGCCTCTGCGATGAAATTATGCAACGTGTTGCTTTATTAGTTTAAAACACTAGTTTATCTCCTAAGCTCGCTCTTGTAGTATCTTTCATTTTATTTTCCACCCTTAAAGAAATTGTTGTCAAAGCTCAGCTCTTTTACATTAATCTCCTGTTCAAAAGGTGAAGCATGTTTCTCCGGCTGTGCAAAGAGACTTGGGTGTGTGTGTCAGCTCATTTGCGACCCGCCGTTACCCGTAACCTGTGTTTAAATCAGAGGGTGAGGAGTTCAGATACACGTGGGAGCCTCGAACAACACTGCTGCTTCTTTTCACCAAACGGAGCCTGTTGAGGTGATTCGGGTACTTGATCAGGGCGACCTCCGGGCCACTCCCCGTGGAGGAGCCCCAGGCACGTCCAGCTGGGAGGAGGAGGAGGCGAAGGATGTCGAGCCTCTTCGCTTGACCTGCTGCCACCGCTCAGATGTGGATGAATGGAAGAAGACGTATCGATGGAGGAATAAATGGGTGGATGTCCATCCTTCTGGTTCAAACAGTTTGACGCTTTTCACAGCATTAAGCTCAGACACTCAGCACTTCTGTTGAAGTGGCAGGAGTTTAATGCCTTGCTCAAGAGCAACTTGACAATAATAGCTGCCAATAGATTACTAAATGGCTTAAAGATATTTTATGGCCTGAAAGACAGAGAAAATGGAACATGTACCGTAACCATCGCTGCAGAGCACCGTGGCACTTCCTCTCTGATCAGTCCAATTGACATGGACGCCTGAAGGAAGCAGGCCTCCACCTCCTGTGTGTCCCAGCATCACACCTTGAATCACATTAAATGCGTCGTAGCAACAGAAAAACCAACCCGCTGCGCTTTACTCGAGGAGCCGCAGCGAAATCAGCTGATCTAGGCCATCGCCACCCTGGATTATTTCATTCCACTTCAAGAAAATCACAGAAACGACTTGATTTGCATTGGAAAAGAGAGACACTGGAAAGAAGAAACAAGATGTGTTATTGTTTGGGTGATTTTCTTCCCTTGTTTTATAAGAGAATGATTCAATACCAAAGCTTTTGGTTCTGTAAGGTGGATGTCTTTTGCGATGCATCAGCCTCGGACTTGGAATCAGATCGGGCAGAGACACGAGATTTCTATGCACCTCTTCTCATGTTTATCTGCATCCATTGTAAACCCTGTTGAACAGAGATTCTGCCTTCGCTCGTACACATGAACACACAATGGAGGACACACATTTCAGCTTAGAAATGGTCCCTTTTATAACAGCGTTGGAAATCGCTTATAGCTGTCTGGCTGACAAGTGTGTTGATTCGGATAGATATGGCATTGTGAGACGCAGAGTAGCGAACAAGTGCGAGGGAAGGCCTCTTTTTCTTCCTCTCCCATCTCTCTCTCTCTTTCTCTCTTTTTTTGGGAGTAGCGTTTTTTTGCCAAGAGGAGAAGCCAAGTTGGTTGCCTGATCGTTCTGTCTCCCCCTCACAAAGGCTGATGTGACTGCAGGGCCTTTCATTGGGCAAAGAGACAAGAGCTTTATCTGAAGATCCACTTCTCCACCTCCTCTCTCTTTCTCCCTCCCTTCGTTCTCGGTCGTTACGCTGAAAGCCTGTTAGCTCCGGTGTGCGTTGAAGGAAAAGCGGCGTTCGTTCCTGTTCCCCTCGCAACTCCATCAGCTGCACCGTTCGTGCGCAACCGCCATCAGCGCAATCCAGAAACTTTACTGGCATGACGTGTTTTTATCAGGCGCAAGATTGTCAAAAAATCCAGATTAGCAAAAGTCTACGCTCACGTACATGCAGCTGTACACAAACAGTTTAGAGATGTGTTAGATTAAATGGCTGGAAACATGATATATAGAAGGTGCTCATCGTTGCCAACAAATGTAACAGGCCAATTTTTTATTTTATTTCAGAGATATTCAGGTTTTGTCGGGCTAAAAAGTAGAACATTCAACATAGAGGCGGGTGACAAAAACTTTCATAGATCACGAGATGAAAACTGTCTGTATTATATTAAATGTCCTTTTGCAGTCACCTGGAAAAAAAAATATTCGATTATTCATTTCAAAGGCAAATGAAAACTGTTGCTCATCCTCCACATCCTACTCTGTGTGTGTGTGTGTGTGTGTGTGTGTGTGTGTGTGTTTGTGTCCCAGACGACCCTCTGAGAGGCAGAAATGGGGTTTTGTGTGGTTCAAGCATCAGGGACCAACAAACGGAGAGGAACCAGAGTGCAACTGGACCTTCGTACCCGGGAACTCCCACAACACAGTGAGTCACGTGAACTGTGTGTGTGTTTATAGCACATCAGCACGTCTGTTTTCATGTTTTTATTATTACTGATATACATTTTTCCAATTGTGTGTTTCTTTAAACCTGCAGTCACAGATTTTTCTGGCCTTTTTCATCACATTTTAAGTTATTGAGTTGTTTATTTCCACATCGAGCAGTTATGAAGCAACATAATCATTTATTTCGAGTCTTATTTATGTCACCTGATCAGGGAAAGTCCAATATTTCCTCCATTTTAGCTCTTAACTTGTGACTAAAAACAGTTGCCCAGCACATCAAAAACAACACTATGAGAGCAGTAAAATTGAGGCCAGCCAGCTAAACAACCAGCTGAAACTCACATAAAGCTCTGACCCCTTTCACATTATCATTTGGTGCATTGTTATGACAAAAATATGAATTATAAACGTTTTAAATAAAACAAAAATATTTAGTTCAGCTTGCTATTAATGAAGCCCCAGACAGAGGTTGTGTGTGGAGGTTTTTGCTTCTACTCGTACGTATCGTCTCCTCTCCCACAGCGCTTCGCCATTGTGTGTGTATGAATTGCATGAGGGCGTCTGTGGCCAAATGACCCAGCTGCAGCCTAAAACCCTTCACTCCCTGCGACATTTCAAATGTCAAAGCCACATCAGTTCCGGGTCTTACGCTGCCAGCGATCCCAACGCTGAACCCGGAGCCACATTTAAAACTCCACCGGAGTCCATTTTTCACCACGGCTCGGTCTCCGGGGCGCAGACAGGACTCAGTGTTTCAGAGTGATTGTTTAATACACTCGTCGACGTGAATGACATGTTGAAGCAGTGTGACTAAAGACGCGCTGAAAGCATCCCTCTCTCTCTATCCCTGCTTTTCTCGCGCACAAACAGATACTTACAAATATAGCCATCCACGTCTCTATTATTGTGGGACGTTGGGGGGGAGGAGGAGGTGGTGGTGGTGATGGAGGGCATTCCTTGTCATACCCCAACTAACATATTGGAGTATTTATATGGGATTTGTGTGCATTAGATAAAAAGGCGCTCTTGTTCTTTTCATCCTCATAGGCTTTTCATGGCTGTTTGACTGTAACACTGATGACTCTCTGCACCCCCCCACATCCAGCCCCTCCACTCTGCGTTTCTCTAAGCCCCCTCCATCCATCCCAAATCCCTTCCTATCAGCCAATTTAAACAAGCTGGGTCCAGAGAGAGAGAGAGAGAGACAGAGAGGGGAAGAGACTGAGAAAGATGCTCTGTCCTAAGCTCTTTTTAAAAACAGTAAAAGGGAAAAAAAGAGTGGTAAAGAGGGTTAGGGCGATTTGGCAGCCAAAAGCCCGGTCGCACTACCCCAGGTCTTCCCCTGCACTGCTGACAGAGGCTAAGAAAGCAGATCCCCAAACCTCCCGAAAGATAATAGCCACAGAGAGAAAAAAGACAAAAGCCTCTGCCTTTTTTATTCCACAATTTTCCCCCTCTTCCTTTAGAACAATTTTTCATTTTGAACCCCCTCCTTTTTTTTTTTTTTTTTGTAATCTGGTCTCCGATGAAGTTTCATTGTTTCTCATGTGAAGCCAATGACAGCTTAGCCGAGATGGAGTAGGGGAGGCATTGTAGCGCAGGCGTTCTCCCGTTTGGCTTGCCGAGAAAAGAGCAGAGAAAGAGAGGAGGGAGGCGAACACAATGGCAGTTCGGGGGCTCCTCACCGATCCCTGCATTCCCCAAATCCGACTCTGCGCTCGGAGAAGTGAGAGGGAACGAGACGGGAATCTGGGAAGCTTCCCAACGTTCCTTTGATGGCCGCCGGCCTCTCTCACTCATCGTGCTCTCCTCTGTCAGCAGCAGGAGGAGAAAGGAGGCTTTTTTTTTGTTTAGTTGAGGCCAAAGTTAATGGGATGCAGCAAAAGAGAACCAAGCCTTCACGTTTGACAGATTTATTCTCAGTCTTTATGTTTTTATTTGATATTAATGTCCAGAATCTGTGAGTAGTTAAAGCTTCAGTCTCGGTGGTGGACAGAAATTGATCTTGACCCTGAAACAGATGAAGAAAGGTCAACCAGTAGATAAAAGTTATGATCAATAAAAACCTGATTTCTGGCTGTCGCTGATCTCCACTGTTGTATGATGGAGACGAGAGTATACCAAAGAAACGCTTGCGTGACTTACATTAACTATCATTTTGAGATTCTCATTAAAAACTAAAACTTTGACTTATCTGATGTTCAGACACAAGAAATGGAGGCAAAGACTTCAAGAAAGTTGTCCATTTGAGAAATACTCAATCTTTTCATACATTTCATTTTGAGCCACCTTTACTCAAGTTGGGAATTTCCATTTTATTCACACTCACACAAATATTGTACTTTTTACTCCACTATATGCTTTAGTTACACTAGAAATGACAGTTTCTGTGTCATATTATCCCGATAGAGACCAGCGTCCTGCGTGTCACCTGATGCTCTACAAGGTTTTACTTTCTGCAGATGTTGCATCCAGTAAAAAAACAAACTGTACTGTCATAATTATTTTTTTTGTTAAACTAATCCTGCAGTCGTTTTCATCAGTGATGAATCTGACAGACCAGAAAGAAAAAATAATACTGTATTGTGTATAGAGCAGATAAATTGAACAAATTCATATCCACATTGTCTCAGGTTTGTCCAAATGTATTCTTGAAGCCACTCATTGAAGGAGAAACTATACAAGATAGATTGAAGCAAAGTTATTACATCCAAAAGTTAGAAAACAACATTTCCATCTATCTACTCATCAATCTGTTACCAATACCGCTTATCCTTTGAGGGTCGCGAAGGTTGGAGCCGATCCCAGCTGGCGTTTGATGAGAGGCGGGACAGTCAGTCAATCACAGGGCTGACAAACCACTCAGGCTTAATTTAGAGTCACCAATTAACCTCAGGGAGGAAGACAGAGTATGTGAAAAAAACCCAGGTAGACATGAGAAGAACATGCAAACTCTGCGCAGTGAGCCGCATTGCAAAACGTTGCTACATAAAGCCGTCCTCTGCAGAGTTTAGATTATATTCTGTGTTTTAAATTCATGTATTTTAACTTTTAATCTTTAAACAAACTGCAACTGTTTTGTTTTCGTCCCTCAGTGCTGATGGAAGATCCACTCAGAGGCGACCACAGCAGGCCGAGAGCGTTCATGTGACCGTGAACCCAGATGTGCTCAGGATACTGAGACAAACAGGTATGTCTGTCTGTCTGCCTGTCTGTCTGTCTGTCACGCTTTAAGCACCTGTATCTCTGTTGTGTCTGAAGAGTTATCTAATGCCGGAGCTTAACCTTTCTAGGTTAAAGAATCACAAGAATAAAGATAAGCAGCATTTAACCTAAAAGATTAATGGCCGCTGCTTCAGGCAGATCTATGAAGCAATCTGATAAACAAGAGAAATGTAGAGGTTTGTTCATGAAGAAGAAAAACCTCGATCCGACACGCGAGGTTTGTTTTTACCTGTCGGGCGATTAAAGGAGGAACTCCATCGATTTAAACCTCAAAGTCTGTTTAAGGTGTTTGGGAGCAACAATGAATATGTGAAAAAAGAAAATGTATGAAAAAAGATGTATACACACAATCTGTTACCAGCTAATAACAAGCATAACGCGCCTAAATCTTCGCCAGAACTGTCCGTGGTGCAGTTGCATTGTGGGTAATGTAGGCGCCAGGTTCTGACAAGGAAGACAAAAGTGTTGTTTTTAAAGTGCAATGCTCTAGCTTATCTTTTACATAAGCATGCATTTTTCACCTTGTTGCATAATTATCATTGACACTACACATTCAATAATGTTAGGTAGCATTAAATGTCGTGTATCTTTGCAAAATATTCTTACCTGTCATATGATTATAGATCTGAAATATCATAGTAAACCAATATCTGCTTGTACCTGTGTAAAAAACTTTTTTCTTTCAAGACTCTCTTGACTGAAATTAATTTCCTTTTCAAAAATCAAGAATTTATCACAAAACACTTCAACCAGCCCGACTTTAAATAGTCTCACTCTCTCCAACTGGAAATGCTTTTAATTACAAAAACATCTAGACTTCTTTGATTTTTGGCAAAACCACCCTCAGTGATTCTGTTAATTGTCCCCAAACAACCAGCCTGTTCATAAAATCTCATCATGCTCAACATGTGGGTTTCAGGTCACGTTTTTAAGCCCTGCAACAATTCTCCTGTGACATTCGGCTTGTTTTATTCTCGAAATGTAGCCTGAGTGCTTCTCCTCTCCCGGTCTCAGATGTCTGAGATGACTAACTGGTCATTTAGGAAAAACACCCATTAAGAAAACATCACCTCTCTTCTCCTTCATCACTTCCTCCTCTCCTCCTTCCTGCTCTCTCCATTTTAATAATTCCATTTTTCGGGTGATTAGCAATTGTCTCGCTATCAAATCGCTCTGTCATTTTGATAATCCGGACTGTAGGCTATTGGAGGGAATTTGCATCAGCTTTTTAAATATCTGTATAAGGCACGCCGAGGTTTTAATGTCAATCATAACCTTATTAACGCAGGGCTCAGAGCGAGGGAGATCGCCATGAGTGACAACAGTTTACGTTCGTTAAAACCGCAGAAAAGGCGACATGTCCGACCCACTGAGTGAGCATGTAACCTGCTCAGGCATTCAGCTGTGTGTGTGTTGATGTGCTGCAGGGCTGCCGTGAGTGATTATGCATGTCTAATGTTTGGTACTTGTTTAAAGTGTCACGCCTGCTTTACGGCGACGTCTAACACCCCCCGACATTCTCTGTCTTTTCATTTCGCTTTGCAGGAAGCAGTGAACGTGACAGAGGCAACAGAAACGTGAGTTAATTGACCGGAAATTGATTTTTAGTTAAAAAAATAAGATAAAATAAGAAAGTTATCCAGAATCTTAATATAAATATTCCTTATTTCCTAATAGTGTGTGTAGTAACATTATGTAATGTTATAATGGTTTAGTTATCGCAGTAAAACCTGAGGAGACAAGAAAAATTATGTCTATAAGTCAAAACTTAAATGTAACACTTTAATGGCCTTTATAAGCACGTTATAACATTCATGAATAACTATAGTGTAGTTATAAACAGATTTATATCCACCTTTTTAAGTGTTATTATGCAATATAATGCAGTCACAGGAGGAGTTGTTCACAAATACATACTTTGTTATAAGCTATTTAAATATTAAATTGAATTAAACTGTATTAAAGTTTATACTGTTTATAGATGCTAAATGAATAAAATGATTAGCTGAAATTAACTGAAACTGAAGTGCAAACAACTCAAACTGTGAAGAGGGGTAATAAGAAGTACTGTACTTTAGTTAGGGAGCATTAGAGTAAAGTATCTTACAGGGTATTATAGAGTACTACAGCATAAAGCTTAGAACTACAACCATTAGTCAATTAGCTGAAGAAAAGAAAACTGAACCTGCTTTTGATAACAGATTCATCTTTTTTTCCAACCAAAACTGGCAAAACATCTGCAGGTTCCAGCCTGAAAAGATGGGAAAGACTTAATAATCAGCAAATAAATCAGCAATAAAAATAATCATTAGCTGCAGCTCCAAGCAGCAGTTTACTGTCTTTAACTTCACATATAAGAAATGAATGATGCTAAAGAGTTAACTGATTTAATATTTCCTTTGTGTGAGTGCAGGTTTGAATGCAGGATAAAAAGGCAGCAGTGTAAGCAAAATACAGACTGAACTGTTCACACAAAGCATCTAAAAGCTCCATGTGCTTTCTGCATATTTACACACAGTCCAGCTTTATATAACATCATTTTTGTGTTTTTTCTCTCACAGGAAGATGAAGACCTCGGGATGCTTCACGTGGTCCATTTAGGAGTGGTCTGAAAGAACTAACGAGATAAGATAAGAGCACTTTATTAATCCCAGTGGGAGGCTGGAGAGACACAACAACATCTCAACAATAACAGGCTAAATTTTATTAGCAAAGTCTCTTACCTGTTACATTGCCTGGATATGGACTGAAATGCTTATTATTGTGCACAACAGTAGATTACTGTGTATATCTCGGATTAAAGTGGAATAATACAGAAGTATTTTATGTACAAACATTAGTTTTGTATTACCAGGTTTGTAAATAACTGAAAAACAGTGTTTGATAAACCAAAATCTTTATTAATCAGCCCGTTCATAGCAGATCTGTTAAATTTCAGTCTAGTCAAAAACACTGAGCAGCTCCATGGATGTGAATTGAGATTATTTTCTGTCTAACTAAACTAAATGAACCTTAAAATAAAACACTTACACCGACTTCTGCCTTTAAAAAACACAACAGAAAATGTTTCAAACCTTTCCATTAATCAGGCTGAAAAAATAAAGACTCTATTATATTTCCATCACTGCTGATATTGAATGTTCCTGGCTTCCTCTGTGTGTGTGTGTGTGTGTGCGCTGTATAGATGTGTGTGTCTGTGTGTGAGTGTGTGTGTGTTGGCCGAGATTACGGGCCACAGTTTTATTCATGAATAGGAGCCAACCAGCGTCTATAAAGCATCGCGCGGAGCCCCTTTCCTGAACAGCAGCCATAGCCGTGTCAGAGCTGTCGACGCGCTGCGCTCACCGACTAATCTGACAGCGCCGCGCGAGCCCTAATCCCTCACTGTATCGTAATCTATTTACTTTGCATTCTAAGAGGATTTCCACCAAAAAATATACAAGAAGCGATGTTGGAAATGGACAGAAGATCAGCGAGGATGCTTTTCTGCTCCTTTTTTTTTTGTTTTGTTAGCTTTAAAAAAAAATCATTGTATGTTTTTTGGGGAGTCAATCCCCTGCGAGAGGGATGGGTGAAAGGAATTACATTTCTGACTGATACTAATACTTCTCTTATGTAAACATCAAAATGTTATATTTCCCTTCTGATGATACAGTCACACTGCAGAGGCTGCTGGAGATAAGTGGCATCTGTCGATGCCTTTAGTGCATCTCTTGACACGTTTATAATTTAAAAACCAAGGCTGCATTATGTTCTGATTGTTTGCCTTGACAGCTTGAATAAAAGCTGCAAAATTGCTTAACAGGCGAGCACGAGTTCCTCCCATCTCTCTGATGGCCTACACAGTAGCCTTTTTGACATGTAAACAGTGAAATCTCCTCTTTCATAATACAGAAAACAAAGTACGAGACCAAACGCTCTCCTCAGTTACCCTTTAAGCAATTATGTCAGCTTTGTAAAATCATAAATAGTTATGCCTCATTTAAAATGTGGCCAGCAGCTTTATTGTAAACCAGCGCCTCTCGCTCAAATCTTTGCCATCCGAGATGACTCGCAGAGATAGGCTTATTAGTGGTATTAACATACTGCGCAGCACGCTGGAGCTGTGAAACGGCCTTGTTAACATTTGGAAATGAATCAAGCCTCAGGCACTCGCTATTATCCAGGTTATCTGTTTTTTTTTCCTCTCCTCTGTGCAACAGCTGTGCAGTGTTTCTGCAGCGGCCTTATCACTTCTAATGATGGCTCTGATTGGACTGATACCGTGTCCCCTCAAGGGGGGAAGTTGTATGTTTTATAGGTTTGTTTCACTGATCCCAAACAGCAGGATCCCCAAAATATTATAGACTAATATGTCAGGACCATTAAAGACATCAGAGAGACTAAATTACTTACAAGTAAGGTTAATTAGAATGATCTTATTCCCAGGAAAAATCACAGACTGGTGTTAAGTTTCTCTTAGTTATTGGTTCTCAAGTCAGTGAATGAGATTTGCTTTGCATAAAGATCACACTACAATTTTTTCATCAAGAAAAGTACTTAATTACGGTGCAACGTATCTGTATTGAATATCTGTTTTTGCTTTCTGAAAAAGCCTCAAAGACAAAAAAGCATTATAATCTGATACTCTGTGATTAAAACAACCTCACATTGAGGTCAGAGACAAACAGAAGGATTCTGCTGAGACTGAAGTTAAGATAAATGTTATTTTCTACTTAAGCTCAAATATTCAATCCCATGTCCAGGAGACCTCGGGCCGTTGTTTTCAGATCTAAATAAACATTTAACATTCGTCAGCCTGATACTGGGACTCATTTTATGAGTATTTCTTAAGAACAGGATTTAAAACTGATGACATGTTTTAGAGGTTTGCTTCCAAACATTTTGATTTCTTCCTTTTGGAGACCCCATCTATGATTAAGTACAATGCATCTGAATGTACACGACGTCTGTGATTAGTGTTGATGACATGTTTTATGCAGCACTTCCTTCAAAAATCCCCCAGAAGTCAAAAGATTCCTGTTACTGGATTTTTACAGGTTTGTTTATTAAATTTCTTTCTTAAGTACCAAAGTTCCAAAAGTATAAGTAGTAAATAATCACTACAGTGGATAACTTTCTGCATTTCTTTGTCTTTAGAAGACTTTTTGACAAACAAAATAAATGTATATATTCTTTAATATCTAAAAAAATGTGCAAACCTAGTTAAGGTAAGGCTTATACTTTTCTATAATTGGGGGCTTAATAAGAAAAGAAAGATTTAAAGGGGGGAAGAAATAGTTAATTTTGCAGCAACCACTTACATTATCTTCCATCTTCCTAGTTTGCCTAAATTAAAAATATTTGCAAGTGGACTTCATTATTTTAAGAAGCTGTGTTATTTTCTTTTTCCTCACAGAGGCAAATATGTGTGAATCATATTTTAAAGGTCAAAGGTCACGAGGAAAGTTTAACCACACTTCTCTAAACGTGCTGCTCATCCGTCAGCTCCTGTGAAAACATGCAGCACGATTTCCTCTGGCTCCTTATGTGGAGAGCGAAGAACAAACTAGATGAACGAGGAAATGCATCAGACAGCGATCTGTTGACACACTGAGACGACGTCCTTGGTGGGAAACGCTGAAGCCTGCGGGCCAACAAGCCTCCGTTAAGCTTCCCCACGTCTGCAGGGCTTAAGGGAGAAGACAAGTTGCGACTTGGGACGAGGGTCCGCTGCATCCTTTCCGGATGAGATAATAGAAGCCCTCTTCAGATGCCTTTCTGCTGCATCCCTCCTTACCCCGACGGAGCAGGGAAGAGAGGACGTGATCGGGGGACTGAAGGAAAAGCGTCTACAGTCACCTGTCCGGCCTCGTCTGATTTCCCATCAGCGACTTTAAAGACGGAGAGAAAGAAGGAAGGAAACTGCGGCTCCACATCCTGTAACTTACTGATCGACCGTTGAAGAACTTGATTGAGTTTTGTGGGTTTGTTCAGTGTCACAGCAGGTGATTGATGCAGATATTTCATGTGTTTAATGTTCACACTTCAGCATGTGATGTTAGCAATAAGAAGGACTCAAAATATGGAGACAAACATGTCATTAACCTTCTGTTTGTTTTGTTTTTACCCACGTTAACATCTCGATGATTGAAGGATGGATCAACATGAACGTTTATGCAGACTTTCGTGATCCTCAGAGGATGATCCTGACTTCTTCTGTAACGCTACAGTGAGCTGTAGTTTTGTTGTTTTGACTTGAATATCTACTATTGGATGGACTGCCGTGAAAAAAGACACTCATGTTCCTCACAGGATGTAGTGAAATATGTTTAATGCTCCTGCAGCCATCAACTTTCTTTGAGGTGTTTGTTTATTAGCAAATGTTTGCTTACAAACACGCTAAACTCAGATGTTGAATCTGATAAATGATGAACCAGCTGAACATCTCTTTAAAAATGTCATCATACTTTCATCTTATCATTACTATTATCCTGATTATTTCATCAGTAAGTCGTTTGGCGTAAATTATATAAGAAAACAGTTTAAAATGTCCACAAGGTGAAGTCATCAAATGTCTTATTTTTTTTACTTTTAAAGAATTAATTGATCAAAATAGTTGTCAATTGATTAATTGACTAATTGCTTCAGCTCTTTTGCTGTTTGCTTGTTAGCTGCTAATGTTAGCATCTATCTGCATTAGCTGCTTTAATTCTACAATTCTATATTAAGTCTCATTTTCTCACTTTTAGGAAAATGCTAATCAGCTGCGATCATGTAAATCCTGAGAAACACAAAGACCGGATATGTTGGACGTGTAATGAGATGACGAAACGCCCAACACACCTCAGGTCAGGTACGAAAGAACAAAAGTCCCCAAAAGTCAGCGTACCCTTCACGGCTGTGTGGGATCAATCAATCAAAACCCAAAAAAGAAAACGAAAGAAAGAAGCTCGACCTCTCAGAGAGCCGGCGCGCCCTCCGCTCAACTTAAATCTACAGTATGTAAACCCACCAGGAATCTCATGAATGCTCTCGCTGTGTCAGAGGGGTGACTAAGCTGCTTTCAGTCCGCCGGCTCTGCTGCGTCGACCACCTGGACTCAACTGTGAAATCCCCTCACAGCAACCACGGCCCTCTCGGCTTCTTTTGGTTTGGATGACGGATTCAAGAGCTTGTTGGCGGCTTCAAACGCAAACCTGCACGCGTCAGACCAAGACACGTTTTAAAATGACCAAACGGAGACCTGCGTTGTGTTTTATTAAACAAAAGAAAATAAGAGAAGAAAGAAAAAGGCCTTTTCTGACAGTAAAGAAACCGGAGACGATGGCCTGGTTTCCACCCACGTTGGTGTACGGCTGACCCCAGATTAACCTCCCACGTAAATATAATCCTCCTCTGTATCACCTCTCAGTCCTCAAACCGGCCTGTGAACACAACGAGATGCCGAGGTCTGGCGACAAGTTGACAGCCAATGAAAGACAAGCGTGAATGTGTTTATTTTCTCGTCCTGCATGGAAATTAAAGTCAACTAAAACAGCATGCAGGCTGGTATCAGAGTATCTCCCAGTCCTTCGAATCTTTTTCGCTCTCACACACACACACTTATCGAGGTCTCTTGAAAATACGGAAAGATCAGTCTCGCACTTTTTTTTTTTTATCTGTCTGTCTGCGTTTCTCTCTCCCAGATACAAATCGCAACCGCTCATGCAAAGAAACGGTCCGGCTCGGTTCCGGTTCACCTCCTGGACAAGTGCAAACAAAATGTCAACAGTTTCCAGTCCACCCACATTCAGGCGAGAGGCCAAAAGGTCGACGACGGTTTGACAACAGGCGACGTGGCGCAATCGATGGTCCTATTGAACAGAGCAGGGAGGCGTCGGACCTTCGGTGCAGGTTAAAACAACACACACACACACACACTCGTGCAAACAGGCGTTCAAGTGATGAACTCGCCCAACGATGTGCTTTTTTTTTTAAATTAAGCACCAGTCAGTTGTGACGCACTTTCTTATCCTGGAAAACCACAAACATGCCTTCTTTTTCTCTGATTTCATATTTATCTGTTTGATTTTTCAACCTTGGCTCCTGATTTTAAGGCCTTGACAGCATTTTAGAAGAAAAAACAGATTGTTTGTTGATTTTAGTCATAAAATCAGTCACAGAAAAATATGGTGTCCTCCTGCGTTGACTTAAAACTTTCTCAAAGCCCTTCAAGAATGTGGTTATTTTAGTTAAGCAAAGAGAGAAACTATCCGACTGTTCGATTTTATCATCAGCTTTATCACTCCCACATATTTATCTTAGTTCTCAACATTAATATAAATATGAATTTAAATAAAGTTTAGAAGGAGGAAGTGAGAGAAAAATGGCATTAATGACCTCTGACTGTGTTTTTATCTTCCCCTCGACAGAAGGTTGATAATTATTTCTACACAGCAGGTTTCTCTGTCATTTAAACACACCTGTTGCCTCCAGGTGAGTTTAAATGCATTTTATACTTCCTGAAGGTAAGATAAGCTGTTGTGTGTCTTATTTTGTGTATTTTACAGTAAACTAACATGACTCCACTGTCAAAACCCAGCATTAATACATTAATATAACTTAATAATTTAAAACTATTTACAATGTGATGTACATTTTTGTATAAATAACAACAAAAATCAACAATATACACTACGTATTATGTGAATAAATACTTAATTTTCCTTTTCTGCACACATATTATTGTTTGTTGTAAGGTGAATTTGAGTTTTTTGCATCTCCTTCAAAAAACTCATCTTTGTTTATCTCTTTAAAGAAATATTCTGTATTTTTCTGGCTTGTTTATTGTCATTTCCTAAATTGAAACCTCCCAAACTAAAAGTACCAGCAGCTGAAGCAACAGAAGTGAATTAAAGTCTCACTTTGTGGACATATTAAATATCCTGATACACATTTAAAAACATTAAGAAGACAAACAGCTGCAAGAATGAAATCATTTTCTGTTTTTATCACATGATGTTTCTCAGTTTCACCTGCAGCTCTAACAAATAGACCTTTGCAGAGATATTTCTTCCTCTATATGTTTATATGTTTTTCTACAATAACAAACTCTTCAGTTTTAGTTCAGTTCCTGCTGGGAAACAAACCTTCAGTGTTTATCAGACAAATCTCTCTTCACATTAAAAGTGAAATCATTTCTCATCCTGTTTTATATTTTAAAAACCTTGCTGTTTCAGTGTTTTGCTGGTTTCTGTGTGTTTTGCAGCTGCTGTCCTGCAGGAGCACACACACACCTCCTGCCTGTCTGACATGCTGAACATGTGCTGCAGCTTCACCTCCGCACAGGAAACATGAAATAGCGGATCTTTTCATTTGTGCGCCTGTTTGAAGGTGAGCAGCTGTCTCATGTGTCTCTTTCTCTCTTTTCTCTCAGACTCCTTAAACAATCCCACAAGATTGGTCGCAAATGTTTGTTTGATGCAAATCCCGCCGCTGTTCGTGGACGCTCGCAAACATGTTGAACGTCCCGGTGTTTATTCAGCTGCTGTGAGCTTCATTTCCATAAAGACAGATGCAGAGAGAGAGAGAGAGAGAGAGAGAGAGAGAGAGAGAGAGAGAGAGAGAGCTGCAGCTGAAACACCGGCAGCGAGAGGCCGACTGGAGCATCGATCAGCCTGATAATCTGATCAGGCTGATCGATCGGATCGAACTGCCAAACATTTAAAATGGAGATAAATAAGACTTAAAAGTTTCCCTTCGCGTGTTAGTTTATTTAGATCATGTTTGAGGGCTGAAGAGGTGAAACTCGATAGAAAAAGAGCAGACATCGAACAAAAATCAACTTTCAGATCGTATCGATCATTTTCCCTCCGCGTTTATAACTTCTGATCCTTTAAGGCGTAAAAATTGTATTTTTATAAAGAGCTATTATTATTATTATTATTATTATTATTATTATTATTATTATTATTATTACAGAGACCTGAACATGTTGAATATTAAATAGTTTTACAAGGCAACATCGAGTTGAGGCCCATTAGAACCAAAGCTGAACATCTAATCGATAAATAGTTTTGATCACTTGCCAAATATTTGCAGGTTTCTTCTCCTTTTCTTTGTTTTACGTGATCAGATTAAACATATCTGCAGTTTTGAACCAAACGAAGCACTTTTTATAGACAAAAACCATCCAAATGAATCTGCTAATCGATAAAAATAATAATCATTAGAGAAAAACGCGCTGTTTATTTCTTATTTAAATGCTTAAAGAAGTAAAACAGTATTTGTCTTCATTAAAGCAGAAGGTGAAGGGGCAGAAAAATGCGCATGAGGGAGGATTTTTTTCTGCACAAGGACGTGGTTTTATTGGGGGGGGCAATTAATTAGCATGATTATTAACCTTATTGCCTCCTTGGCTGTGAGTGCGGCCTTCACGGTAAAAACTCTAAAACAACCTTGCCAGAGAAAAAACTCCACATATAAATTTTCTTTTTACTATTTCTCTCCCTCCTCATCATCCCTTTTCCTGTTTTATAATGCGTTTATGCCTGCAAGCACACACACACACACACACACACTTTACATGTGACCCCCTAACCTGCCCCACCTACATAATTACCGCATCAGAGGCGGTGAAATTCCTGCAGGTTATTTTGGAGAAAACCAACTCAGGGCGCAGGAGTAATTATCACGCCATTACAGCGCTGCATTCAATTACGCCTCGATCAAATGTCTCCCGGCTCGATATTTAGGGGCTTTTTAGCTCCGCAGTTTAAAAAGACACTCGGTCTCCCTAAAGCGAGCGGGAGATGTTAGTGTTTCAATTTAAAGACGGAGAGGATTAAACCGGCTGCTCTCTAAAAATGGAAATGCGGGGCCTACACGCGTTCACGGGCTCCTATTAATTATGCACTAATTTGCATTTACCCCCTTATAATTAGAGAAAAAAGCTACAAAAATCAACAAGCTTTTGAATAAAAGTATGACTAATTCAAATGAGAGGGAAACAGGAATGTTGAGTTTGTAATTTGCTGCTGTACATGCATCTATAATATTAATAATAGCAGTAATAAAAACTTGACTCCTCAGTTGGGAATCAAACTGAGACAGAATCCAGTGTGGGAAATAAATATGACTTAACGGATCTTTATTGGATGAACATGTATGTAAGGGTGGTCGCCTTGAAGATACATTCAACATCTCACTGTCATTTTTGGAGCTATAAATCCACATTTCCTCTCCAAAAAGAAGAAGAGAGAAAAAAAAAGGAAAAAATAATCATAAAAATGCTCTGACTCCAATAATCAAGCCAAGTGCTGCGGTTCAAACATGTCCAATATCACGACAATGCCCAAAGGAGGAGGTCTGCTTTGAAAATGTAGAGGCTAGAATAATAATAATAATTATAATAATAATATCCAGAAAACAGACGCCCAGAGTAGTTCTGCATCTATATTTTAGATTTTTAGAGTTTCCCAAGACATTTCAAATTGCCAAAACATTTTTTTTCTAAAACAGTGTATATAAAAGCTGAACTTTATGGCCAATTTGTTCTCTTTGGAATATTTGGAAAGATTTACATACAGGTTTTTTCTTCTTTTTTTTCTCCCAAAGTGGTAATAAACAATTTTTAAATTCAGAAAGAAAAAAAAAAAAAAACACCAACTAAACATGGTCACTGTAACTGACCCAAATACATATTTACATATTTCAGCTCCTCGTCGCAGCTGACTAAAAATCTCTGTCATCCTAAAATAACAAATTTCAGAAATAAAAACTATACAGGGTTTGATTGGGTTGGAGGTAAAGAGGGAGCACTGCAGGCAGTTCCTGTCGGTGCGTCAGAGGGGAAAATATTCCTCCCATCCAGAGAGCCAGAGAGCTGGTGGTCAAAGGAGTTTGGTTGAAATGACTTTTTTTTTGTCGTCTTGAAAAAGAGTTTTGTTTTTTTTGTTTTTTTAAGGTCATCCAAGAAGGTGGCGTCTTTAAAAACCCACTCTTTGTCATCAAACTGCTCCTCGTGTGTGATTCTTCTTCACCGGACTTGAGGGATTGTTTTTGTTTTTCTTTTTTTTGTTTTAAATTTTAAAAAAAAGGACGAGAGGGAGGAAAAAACAAAGTCCGCTTGCTGAGCATTCCTGCTGCTGTCTTGTTATCTTTATGGTTCATAAACTCTTTTTTTTTGTGTGTGTCTCTTAAAAACAGGCAATATGCTAATCTGGAAAATAAAAAGAAGAAAGAGGGAGCAGACGAGCAGGGAGAGGGAGGAGGAAAAAAGAAAGAGGAAGCCCGATCACAAGACTTGGAACCTCCAGGAGGCCTGGTCTTTGTAGTCCAAGCAGTCTGTGGCGTTAAAGTTGAGCTTCCACGAGGAGGCTGCAGTCTGCTCTTTGTAATCCAGGCAGTCGGAGGAGTTGAAGGCCAGGCCGGAGCTGCCGTACGCCTGGTGGTGGTGGTGATGGTGGTGGTGGCCCGACGACTGGCTGATGTGGTGGTGCGGGTGGCCCGACATGGAGGAGGCCGTCATGGGGCTGAGCTGGTGGGGGTGGTGGTGGGAGTGCATGGGGGCCAGGTAGGAGCCGCAGTCCACGCCGCTGAAGTAAGAGCTGGACGGGGCGGGGTAGCCTTGGCCGTAGCCCGGCGTCTGGTTGTAGGACATTGGGTAGGAGGTGGCGGCGGCGGCGGAGCCCGACATCGAGCGCTGCATGCAGGAGGCGTTGGACGGCGGTCCGGGCTCCGGGAGCGGGGCGACGGCGGGGGCCGGGGCGTTTCCGGGGGAGATCGCCGGGCTCCAGATGGAGGAGACGGTGCTGATGGAGGTAGAGGTGCTGCTGAGCGCCGCCGGGCCCGTGTGGTTGGTGGAGGAGGACGAGGACGAGGAGGAGCCGGTGCTGGAGACGGCGGGCGGAGTGAACTGGCCGCTGCTCTCGGAGCCGGTGCTCTCGCGGGCCGGGGACGACTTCTTCTTGGGCGGCCGAGCTTTGGCACTGCTGCCGCTCTGCTGCTGCTGGCGACACTTGGCCCTCCGGTTCTTGAACCACACCTGCAAAAAAAAAAAAACACCAGGAGTCAGAAACCGTGCACAACCTCAGCGTTTCATACAAAAAGATACTCCCAGGCCGCGCCGGGAGTGCATTATGGAGGAAAATTGGGGGTTATTAGCCATCAAGGTTCATTTCCACCGCGGCCCCTTGGCTCGGACCAGCCAGGGGTCTAATTTCATACCTGGTAGACGGCTCTAAGATAACAGGCTATTGGGTTTCACCACACAGTAGGGTAACTCTAGAGCGCAGAGAGGGTAGGATCATGTAGAGCGTTTTGTTTCACACACACATTCTGAGAATAACTCGAACGGTGTGTGTGAGCGAGAGGCCGGCCTCGGTTTTCCCCCTTAATGCCTTTTCAAGAGTCGTATTTGTTCGACGTCGCAGTGCATTAGCGAGGTTTGTGTCGTCTGCCGGCCTCTTTATTTGTAGATCCCGTATTTCACGTCCAAGTACGCAGCTTAAAGTCAGGCGCCATAAAAAAATAATGAGCTGATTCATGTTAAATGTAGTTTTGTTGGCGTGTGCAAGCTGGTAAAGTGGTGATTATAAAAATATTCACGACACCTGAACACAAACATCTCTGTTAACAGTGACTTCATCAGCTAGTTTTAACAAAACAGAGTGTAAAAAGTTACATTTCACTCATAATCTCATTATTATTGATCAAAAATCAAACCACACCTGCTCATTGTTGTCCTCTGTCATTAGTAAAATACACGTGACTGTAATCACCAAGCTAATAGAGCTAAATTATCTCAAAGCTACTAACTTTACAATAATTTCTGTTATAAATGATCAAGTTTATGATCCTGCTGTTAGATGCAAGACAAAGTGTGTTTTAAGTCACATTTATCACTATAAAAACTATAAAATATTGGTTTTAAATCGGATTTCTGATCAATATCAGACGCTAAAATCACCTAGCTTGCTAATTTGGCTAACTGTGACGTTAATTTTTAATGACGTCATCAACGGTCAACCGATAAAACAAAACAAAAATGTAATAAATAATTATTAAAACTATTTTTTATTTATTTATCTAAAATGTGACAAAGTAAATAAATAACTCTTCAACTGTAACACTTTTAAAAAATATGTTCATTTAAAAATAATTTTTAAAAAGTTTCATGAGGTTAGCTTACGTTAGTTCCGGGTTTGAGGTTACGAAGCTTATTATTTATTTTTAGTAATAGGCCTATTATAAAGTCAAAACCTTAAAAACTAAAATAACCTGTCTGTTATATTATATCGTAAATACACATTTGTGTTCAGGGAGGAACGTTTCAGGTATCATATAATGCATTATTATTATTATCATTAGTATTAGTATTAGTATTATTAGGCTTAGCTATTATTATTGTCGTTGTTGTCGAAATTTAGCCGTGAGGTGATTTGTCTTTATGGCTTTTAAAATAAAAATATAACCTGTTTTATTTCATAATTGTCCGTCAAAAGTTCACGTGTGTTCATCTTTGGTTCATTTTTGATGGCTGATATTGATGTTTTTATTAATAGCTTTTATAACATTTTGAAGTCTACTAACTAAAATATAACCTGTTTAATGTCGTTTAATATCATAATTCATCGAGATAAAATAAAAATAACAATGTTGGTCTTTTTTAGCTCCGCAAAATAAATAATAAATAGAACATTTTTTTTTTGTTTAGTTTTTTTTTTTCCTCCTGTTTTTTTCTCTCTTTCCGTGTTTTTCTCGTCCTCACCTGCACTCTGGACTCCGGCAGGTTGATTTTCAGCGCCACCTCCTCGCGCATGAAGATGTCCGGGTACCGGGTTTTGGCGAAAAGAGCCTCGAGCACGTCGAGCTGAGAGCGCGTGAAGGTGGTGCGCTCCCTCCGCTGCTTCCGGGGCGTCGCTGCGAGGAGCACGCGTAAAAGATCATTAATACAACAGGTTACAATCATGATCAATAAATATGGGACACATGAAAATGATCAATAATAGGCCTACATGTAAATAACAGATTACACTGATTATCAATAAATAGGCCTATATGTGGCAGGTAGCCTAAATATGATTGTAATAGTGGTGGGTGTGTTTAAGAGTTATAATGTGGAAAAAATGTGTGAAAGTTTTTGTCATTTAAGCCAGAAAAAGTCTCTTTTGCTGTTTCTGTCACTTGGAAAAATAAAGATAACTTCACTTTTATTTACATGTCTTTCTTTCCAATAAATAAAACTGTAACTTTCTCTCTCAAAATAAAGATAGCAATTTAACGTTTTTCTGTAGTTTCGATATTTTTGCATTGATAAAACAAGGTTATTTAAAGTGTTTAAATCACTTTATGCACGTGTATTTTTACTTTATTTTACCAATTCTCGGTGCACATGAACACTTTTTAAAACTGACGCTGTAAATTTAACATCCTGCCTTATAATAAACTTTAAACACTTAATTTTATTGTGTATTTCTGAGCTCTTCCTGCCTCCCGCTGCAGGTGTGTGTGTGTGTGAAGTGTGTGTTTGTACCCGGGTACCCCACAGACGGGTGCAGCAGGTCCATGGCGGCCCCGCTCAGCCCCAGGCCGTTGACGCCGTAGGGGGGCTGTTTGAGGTAGGACATCATGCTACAGGCGGTCACGGCTCCACCCAGCTCAGGCCAGTGGTTCGGTTTCCCTCGATGCTGCAGCTTGACGGGACAGGAGGCCGATCCAAGTCACTGCAGAGAGGAAAGAGACACTTCAGCTGGGAGGAAATATAAACAAGCTCCTGAATGTGAAGAGTTTTGTTATAATAATGATTATAAAAATAAACTTTGTTTTTTAGAAATAAAGACGCATCATGACATAAAAAGTATTAAAAAAGTGAATTTGTGGTGATAAACTCAGAATTTCGTCCCTTCAATAACATGCAGAAACTCTTCTACTTTTTATTTATAAGCCAGATTTTATTTCAAAATCTATTTCTAACAATGCTTTTATTAAAATAAAAAAGAGATGTCTGCATCTGTACATTTATTATATTATATATTATTTACCTGCAGAGGATTTTGGCTTTACTTTAAAAAAAAAAAATCAGCATATTTTTTTCTTTAAACTGCATCTTTTGTCATTTTTATTAAAATAATCTGCTGACCTTTTACATAAAGAGACATTTTATAGATATAAATGACAATATTCAGTGTGACTTTATTTTAAAAATGATTTTCACCAACATTTTAAACACATGAAGTAAAAACAGGCGTTTCAATGAGACTTGTATAATTTACATTTTGTAGCTGAAATGCGCGAGATTTTTATTTATTCTCTTTTTTCTGTCACTTTCCTGCAACTGTGTTCAATTTATTTAAATTGGAAAATTATATATTTTAAATCAAGTTTCTGAGTAAATGTGTGTGTGTGTGTGTGTGTGTGTGTGTGTGTGCAGGCCTCCATACACACACACACACACACACTCGGAAAACTGGATTATTGGTTTGATAATCTGTAAAAAATCACAGCTGTGGTTGTTTTAAGTTTCTGTAACTCCTGTTTGTTTCTGATCCTCAAAACTTCGCTTGTTTTTGACGCAGCGAGTCTGAAAACACACAAACGACAAAACATCCGCCCTAAAAAATGACTTTATCATCATTTCAAATCTTATTCTGCTCTTTTTTAAGATAAATTAAATAAAGCTTCCGTCGTTTCAGCAGCAGGAAGAAAAAGAAGCAAACTTCAGTGAAAAAGTCTAATTATTTCCTCACGTCTTTAAAAGAAAAAGATGCTAAAATGTCATTTTCTGCAGCTTTCAGCTCAGTCAGCCTGTTAAATTAAAGATTATTTAATTTTATTTGTGTTTGTTTTTCTCAGTAAATTAAATCTGAGGAGACAAAATAAAGTAAATAAAATAAAAACTTCTTCACTTTCTATCAAACTAACATTTCCACTCTTGCTGCAGCTTTTCAGAGTGAATTTATTTATTTTCTCTGTATTATCTAAAACAAAAACACACCTCCAGATTTAAACGTGTGAATTAAATTAGTGTCTCTTAAGGAGAAAAAAAAGAGGCAGATTATTTGAACAACGAGCTGCTGCCTGAACAAACCAAACCTGAAGCCACCAAACGTGAATGTTTCCAGAAAAGAAAAGAAAAGAAAAGAAA
>JBAJHX010000033.1:19816175-19828174 GCA_037176925.1 Amniataba percoides
GAGAGAGAGAGAGAGAGAGAGAGAGAGAGAGAGAGAGAGAGAGAGAGAGAGAGAGAGAGAGAGAGAGAGAGAGGAAAAAAAACAGGCCAAAATCTACAGAGACCGGAGCTGCAAGTTTGGCGTCGGTACAATGTTTGATCAGGACATCAAAGGATTAGTGAAATATGTCTGATGGAGATACACAAGGTTTCCCCACCTACAGTAAACGTAATCTTCATTAATATCACGTTTGGTGTTACCTCAGCTATCAATGTGGCTGCGGTGGCGAGAAAAACACAAGATACAATCGACACATATACACACACGGGCGAGATACAACTGATACACACATCCCGACAACCCCTCTATCTGATCGCCCGTCTCCCTCTTCTCTTGTTTCACTCTGTCTGTCTCACAAACACAACCAACCAACCCGCGGATTCAATGACACGACTGCCGCGCGTGTGTGGAGCAACGTCGCCATCCTTTTATATTAAACAAAAAGCCCGGTTAGAAAAGGGTCAATGTGTGTGTTTGTATGAATCCACGCGAGAGACAGAGAGAGAATTAAAGAAAGAAAGAAGGTAAGACGGGGTGAAAAGACAGAGTGAGCCTCTATAGCCAAATAAGATTAAGATAGCTATCTTGGCCACTGTTCCATTCAGTGTAGATAGGAATAATGAAACCCACCCTGAGGTGGTCAAACTGCTGCTGCTGGTGGTGGCTTGCACTGGTTTTTAATTAAGTGTGCAATGCTACTATGCTAGGTCCCACTAAATGCACGCGAGGAGTAGTTATAGTGAGTAAATGAGTGATTTAACTTCAACAGACTGTTTTCATTTGCTAAGATGCTCAAAGATGAATCACTTGAAAAAAATAAGGTGTTTTATTTGTTTCATCTGGTCCAGTTTGTTTCTCATATTTCACAAAGCAGCTTGTAGAGTTCTTCTTTTTAAAGACGCAGTTTGAGGCTAACGTGCTAACAACTAAGGTAAGTAATTATGTTTAAATCACCTTTTTACCTATAAAGTGTTAAAAAAATAGGTGAAAAATGCTCCTAACAATTTCCCAGAGGACTAAGGTGACATCTTTAAATAGTTTGTTTCATCAGAATAACAGGCCTAAAGCTAAAACACACTGAATTTACAATTACATCACAAAAGCAGAAAATTGTCATATTTATATGTCAAAATTGTCATAAGAATCAACTGATTAAAAAAACAGTTGTCAATTCATCTTCTGTTGTTTAATTAATTGATAAATTGCCAAAACGGCTTCAGAGGTCAGAATTTTGACCCTCTAGGCCAAGCTTTCAGCCATAAGGCCACTAATGAATGTGTATTTGTGTAAACATCATGAAATACGGTCTCTTGATAAGCAGGAAATCCTACTTTTGTCTTCACTAGAGGAACTTTTTCTCTCTTGAAGGGGGACGCTTGGATAAAACAGCGAAAATGAATGAGACAGAAAGAGAAAAAAACACTAAAAAGCTGTGATCACAGCACGTTCATCTCATTTCTTATCCCACCATTTTGCCATTTAATCCAATAGCTGCTAATCCAATTTGTCTATCGGACATGTAAAAAGGCGGGGAGGAGGAGGAGGAGAAAGAAGCAGCGGAGGAGGAGGAGGGGAAAGGGAGGAGATAGAGCTGAACTTCTCTTCTGTGTCCAAGTCACTTTCTGAATTGCGGTTTATTTAGGGACGAGCCGCACTTGTGCCTCTCCCGCCGCTCTCTCTCTCTCTCCACCCGAACGTCAAGCCCGTCTGATATCAGCGGGGATCAGGGAAGATGAAAGCCGAAGACGCATGAAAGGAAATGAGAAAAAGAAGGAATAAAAAGAACAGGATGAACATTGTTTCCTGTGATTAGGTAAGAGCTCGTTAAAAGGCTGTCACTGCAGCGATGTGAATATGCATGACGGGGGCCGGCCTAATCAGAGAGGTCTGTGGTCGAGGACCGGAGACGAGGTGTGTGTGTGTGTGTGTGTTGGGGGGGTTATGCGTAAGTAGCCGACTGAAGAGTTGATTTAATTAGTGTGAGCAGAGGAGTGTCTTGTTAGGAAGGAGACACGGAGAGAATAAGAGTGTAGCTTGTAAGAAATAAAAGGTTAGGGAGCTCCTTAATGCAGCTTTGGACTTAAAAACAGCTGCTGCAGTTTTTATTTATTTTTTTATTCTTTAATGCTTCAGTATTAATAAACTCAGTGCAACAGTTGCAGCAACTCAGCAACATTACAACACTTGTGTGTAAGAATCAACCCCCTCCAACTCTCAAACCCCCTCCCTCCTCCTCCAATCTTCTCTACATTGCACATGTGATTCCTCCTGCTCTCTCCTTTTCTATTCTGCTCTCTACTGGAGTGGTGCTGAGGGCTATTTCTTCCAGGGAGGCTTGTTCGAGGCCTTTTTAGCCGCCCTCAATGGCACAATGGTCCCAGCGTATAGAGCAGATTCCTGCTTTATTGAACCTGTGTATAATGTCTGCTGAATGGAGCACATTAACCGATTCACACTCACCTCTTTCCCCCCTTCCTCTCCCTCTCTTCCACCCTCCTCTGATAGAAGGAGAAAAGTAAAATAAAAAAATAAAAACCCTCCTCTCACACTGAGGCACAATGACTGCCTTTTCCACCGGTGTCATTTGTCAACCACTGCTTGCTTTGCATCCTACAAAAGAGGTGGAGGTAGAGCAAGAGAAGCAGGGGTGGGGTGTGACAGAGTTTTGGGGACAGAAGCTTGAATTGGGTCTTTTCCATAATCATAAATGGGGCTCTATTATCATTTATCTGATTGCAAAGTTGTTAACTGTGGAGGCTGAATGTTCAGTCAAAGTCCGCAAAACTTCTGAAGTAAATATGCTGGATTCTGGGTAATTTTGATTCTGAAAATCAATAATCAAAGAATCATGGGTTTGATATTAATACATGTTGAAGCGTTGCTGACTGAAGATGACATTTGTGTTTAGGTGAAAATGATGACTTAGTACCAGTTTGGTCCTCCTTTGTTATAAATAAAGTTTGACGCATTTCAGCCCCTGTAAACCGACCCCGAGAAAGTCAAATTCAAGCACAGTTGCACCTCACTATGTAAACAAGGAGATGGCGTGTCACAAGCTTTCTCCAACTTTTTATCAGCTTTACTTTATCATTTTGTCATTTTATTTGTGTGAGTTTCTCTTTTGCATGTTGTTTGAGTGTTGCTGGAGGAAGCCCGAAAACAAGAATTTCATCACTGCTGCACAACAAATAAAGAACTTCATGGTTTCTGGTAGGAGACAACATAAACACGGCTAATTCAAAAGTCCATTTAAAAAAACATATAATATAAATAATTAACATTTTAAAATACCACAACTCTCTCTTCTACTACTTACTTGTTATACCAAAAATGTCTTTTGGAGAAAACTAAACTGCTGCTTGGACAGTGCGATATATGTTCATCAGCGGGATGGACAAGGAGTCCAGAGGACTCTCACACTTTACATGGTAAGTAAAGGCATCAGATTGAGACCACAATTTGTTCATTAACCTTTACAAGTGCCTAAAAATAACCCTGGGAATATTAATCATGCTTTAATTGCAATGAAATGTTGCAAATGTTTCATTTTTGAATATTTACAGTTATTTTGCCAATATAATCATAACTGGGTGATTACTTTTGTATATAAGGAGCATATAAACATAATTTATAAGAAACAAAGTTGGACGAAAAGCCTGTATATGTTTAGTTACTTTAGAGCAGAGAACAATCATCATGATCATACTAGTGATTGTAATACTTTTCAAAAGTACGTTTATTTTAGGTGTCATCACGCAGCCCTGATCACAAGCACTGTTTCAAAGAGAGATGAACTCTGGACGGCAGTGCGGAGCATCTCCAAAGCCTTTTTTAATGAGGGAGAGTGTACATACGCAGCCTATCATGTCACTGTTTGAACGTTTGTGTTCAGAGACCACGTTAAACACAGACGATAGGTTTGTCCTGCTAATACGTTTCCTCTTCTCATCATCCTCCTCTCTCTTAAACACACACGCCTCCTTGCTCTCCTCTGCCGGCTAACTCTCTCACACACACACACACACCCTTGGGCAAACATGATTGACCTTAAAGCTAACAGTAGACCAACCTCCAGACACCTCTCATTCCTCCACCTTAGAGGTTAACAGGAGGTGGGGGCTCGGGCAAACAGTTCACATAATAGACTCACTCTGGAGATGAAATGTTCATATTAGGAGCCCTCACTTTGAACACGCACATATGCACACACACATTTCTTATGGTGCTTATTCTGAGGGGCAAAGAGTGTATTTGCATGAGAGAAGTCATTTTTGTCTCTTTAGATCTTCTCCATCTTCTCATTTTAAATATTTATATTAAATGTGAGTTAAACTGTCATATTTGATTCTTTAAGGACAGTTTAATTAAACACACACACAAGAAAAACACCCTTTCTAGAGTATTTTTCTGTTTGTCTTGCAGAGCCATCCAAGCTGTGACAATCACACAAATACAATCCTCCCCCTCCCCAACTCAACCCCCCAACATCTTCTCCTCCTCCTCCCTCCTCTCTCCTCTCTCGCCCCACTCCATCAAATTGTGTTTTTGCCACAAATCAATAAACATTATCAGAGAGTGGCAGACTATGGGCTGGTGGAGGCAGCCTCTGTCTGTTAAAGCCCAGACCGCCCTGTGTCTATCGCAGCCTGGGCGAGGAGGAGGCCAGGAGGAAACGGAGAGACACACAAGAAGAGGTCCAGAAACGCACACACGAAACCAAAAAATACATACGGATGGAGCCTCGAACGCACACAGACACGCTCGATGATCAAACAGCGAGTCTTTTGATGCATGCTCGGTCCTTCAGGGAGCCATTTCTCACATCCATACATACAGAAACGCTGGCGGCAGAAAGGAAAACAATCAAAGCGAACCGACTGGAAAAGAAAAAGAACAGCTAGTGAAGCGTTGAGGTGTTTAACAATAATCCGTACAGTACAGCACAGGCTGTTTTGACCGTGCCACTCAACGTCAATAAGAAATTAAAAGACTAAAAAAGACAGCAACAGCGACTTTAAACACTCCCTAACCCATTAGGCCGCTGTATCACCACTCTATGCTTGTCAGCTCGCTTTAGCTTTAGCGTCAGAAATCCCTGCTCTCTCAGAATCATTTAACTGAGCTCTAAATAAGATGATTTTCAACCTGTTCCCACTTAGCTTGGGGCTGGAAAAGGAAAATCAGGGGGCCTGCCATACACCATTTCTCAATTACCTTTCTCATTATTGTCACCCGTGTTCATTACTACTATTATCATCCTCCCTTTTCTGTTGAACCCCCACCCCTCCCACACACACACATACTTTAGGCTAGCTTAGGCCGCTGTCGTGCTGGATGAAGAGAAGGAGGAGAGCGGCAGAATCGAGAGCTTTTTGCAAGGCCAGAGCACTTCAGGTAATTAATATAGCAAGAGGGGGCAGATGAGAGGAGACGGAGAATATGTGAGTGTACGCACGCCTGTGTGTGTTTTTGCTGAAATGCCTGATTGGGGAGCTCACCTGCCGATACCCCCTAAAAGGTATTTCATTAGCGAGCCTTTTACCATACAAGCAGAGGAACAAAGCCTTGGTTACGCCCGCCTCCACTCCAACTCAACGGGGCCCTCCAGGACGCCTGTAGCTGTGTGCGGGAAGAGTAAAGAAGAGTGGAGGAGCGGAGAAGAGAGGCGAGGAGAGGCTATCCCCGTTCATAATCTCATGACAAAAGGCAAAAAGGCATCATCCTATTAACAGCGTGATCTTCACCAGCTCATGCTAGCTCCTTTCCACGGGGGGCTCTCTTTTATTATTAAGGTGAGTGGGTGATAGGGAGGCAGGAAAGGCACCCGGCGCCTCCCTATTAGCCCCGGGACAAGAGTAGGTATGGAGGGGGAGAGGAGAGAGGAGAGACCCCATGCTAAGGTCCTCCCTGGTGCCCTTTTCTATTCTTCAGAATGAGAGCCTGTGCTTGGACCTTCGGGGGCCGGTTTCTATTAGGCTCCAGTGACACAACACAAAGTGGGGAGCGATTCGTCGTTCGAACGCCTTGACACCAGCGGTGAGCTTTGCTGAGGAAACATCTCTGACATTACTCCTCGGCGACACGACATTAACGTTAACATGTCGGGGATCAGTCGTGAAGGGAATGTTTACCTTAAATATCGAGAAACCATTACCTACTCTATATTCATTTTGTTAAGATGGAGTGACCCGAGCTTAAAAAATGGTTGAGATTCAACTCTCGATGGCTGGTGTGCACATTTCAATTCAAGGAATGAGTGTGTATTTGTTGTTCCCTGTACATTGTGCAGAAATGCTCTATTTTGTATGATTAAAGAAACACATTGAATTCACTCACATCTCTCTGTTGCTCTCTTATAACTTAAGAATCTGTGGCGGCGCTACAACATGCTACCAGGATGTTAAATTTAATTTGACAGAAGCGATTATATCTTTAAAAAAAAAAACGAAAAAATCTGAGTATCCAAGAGCAGCTAAAATAATCAGTGTGTGTCACACACAGAAAGACACTGGTGAGAGGAAGAGAGATTAGTGTGTTTTTCTGTTTGAGTGTTTTGTCTTCTGCTCAGTGGGGGTGCCTGCCTCTAGCCTCAGGTTACACAAGGGAATTGTGGGAAAAAAAAGTAGCCTGAGCTGTGTCTCTGTACGACAGAAATGGAGCGTGTGTTAAAACGTGGTGAAGTGATGCTGCTCAATACAAACACACAGATTTCAACCTCATTCATAAATAAAAAGGAGATCCTTACTACATGATTCTTTTGTTGAAGTATCTTACTTTATAACTTTATACTTGCTAGAAAGTTGTTGGACCACATCGACCTTTGACTTTACTACAAGTTTGGTGATTGTGAAATTCAGGATGTTGGTAACAGAGATCGAAGGCAACTCTAAGCTTTCATGTTGTTTATCAGTAAACATACAAACACATACGGAAGTATTTTATCAGTTTTGAGTGCAAACTACAAGTCTTTCTGTACAGCCACTGAAGAAATGGGACGTCCCAGAAAGAGAGACATTAATTGAGAGCTTAAAATATATCATATAAAGTAAAAATATGGATGACAGAAGAGGAACGGATAAGGAAAAGCCAAAAGATTTCAACTAGTAGACTGAACAGAAATGAAAATACTTTCTTCTTACTCTGTTTAAAAGATAAATGTTAACCTTTCATTTTCCCTCTTTTAAAAGCATAGTTTCTGAATTCAAGTTCCCACTTTAATTAACAGTTTACATAAATGTGGCATGTTTCAAGATGTTTTTAGGGTATTTATGAATAAATGTTGTGAGACTGTTTATTACTGGGAAGCACTCGCACTCGCTCTCCTGCTTTAAAAGTCTGAATTTAGCTCATTTAGTTATGATAAAGAGAACTTTGAGGGACCTTTAAAAGGTATGTCAAAGTACAGATACTGAGGAGATGCACTCGCTCCAACTCCACCGGCTTACAACTCACACATTCTTACACACACACACACACACACACACACACACACACACGCCCATCATCATCATCGTCCTCCATTCTCCTCTGTAGCCCAGTAAAAAGCCTGTGATGACCTGGGTGTGTAGCTTATTAACCTCCCCATCAGTTCTTATCACCCAATGAATAGCCCAGTCATCTGCCCCTCCTCCTGAATCTAAGGGTGAAAATTTTTCTCCTCACGTCAGGGCTATAATTCAATCCACACACACACACAAATCATTTCAGGTGCACACACACACACAGACAGAGAGAGAGAGAGAGAGCATGAAAGGGATCATTGCTAACATTTTGTCAACCTTGGTCCTGGTGGGCTTCCAAGACTGGCGTGGACCAGATGTTACTGAAATCATCAACAATTGGAGGAAACAACAGACGGGGTGTACATGGTGTGTGTGTGTGTGTGTGTGTGTGTGTGTGTGTGTGTGTGTGTGTGTGTGAGAGAGGGCCAGAATAAATTAATGGCTGATTTCTCCCCTTGCTTTGATGGCATTAAGGGCCCTCTTCTTCTCAATGTGCCGCGTTAAATGCTTTTCTCTCGCTCTTTCTTTCCCTCCGTCTCTCCCTTCTTCTTTTTTTTTTTTTGACAAGCAGGGCCACCCAGCAGAAAGCAACTGATGCAAAACGGCGGAGTAATCCCCCCCCCCAATCCACCAACGCTACCGCTGTCACCTCCACCACCTCCACCCCTCCCGCTATCTTTAGTCTCTGACACAGTAGCCATTATCTGTGGGATTTAGTTAAACCAAACCTTCATGTATTTGTTAGGCCCTGGGTTCGTTTTCTCCTCTGACTGCTCTGCTTGAGTGTGGCTGTGCTGGGGGGGGTCTTTCTTTTTTTTCTTTTTTTTACATAATCAGTATAGCTAGAGGAGAAACATGAAGAGGGGATCTGCAATGCCATCTAGCTGGATTCTGCTCAGAACATTAGATATCTTAAAGTCTGAGCTGAAATGTGTCACTTTGTTTGTTTTGACTGCTGCAAAAACTGACACACATCCTTTCAGAAGTTAAAAAACAACACACATTTTACTTAGCTTGATTAATTTAACTAAACGAACATCGTATGACAAATGAAATGTTTAAAACTACTTAAACACAACCTGATAATAATGTAAATTTAGCATGATATATTTTACTAACCTAAATTTAATCTCATCACAGGTATCAGTAAAGTAAGTCTGAATCCTTTGCAATTAAACTGAAAAAGGTTTTATGTTAATTAATCCAGACAAACAAATAAACCTGGTATGTATGTGCATATGTAAATAAATGCATATGTGCAAATACACATTTAAGCTCTAACCTGAAAGCTGCTATAGACAAAGAAAAAACATTTATCCTCTCTTTATGTTCAGATTGTGACTTGCGTGTACTCACATCTATAAAACCACACTAAACACTGAGGCCTCTCTGCCACATGCAGCCACACAGCTAAAAGCAGTGTTATGGAATCACTGTTGAAATGTGCAGATAAGCCGTGGCTCTGTGGGGCTAAGCTAAGGTTAAGCCAGGTGGTTTAGCTCCCTGAGTATATGTTTACACACACACTGAGGTGTGAACCATTTGGGGAGCTTAAGAGGGGTGGAGGAACACGAGTTGATTTAGTGCTAGTGTAAACCTCAGTACCTGTCGATGGTGTTAATTGGGACGGCTTAACACAAACATCAGCACACATCTGTGGGGTCTCTGAAGCAGGCCAAGACTCAGAGTTAACATCTTTCAAGGGAATACACATTTATATAGCAGGAATAAATAACAGATTACAATACAATTTACTGCAAACTGTCAACTACTTAGAGTAGAAATCAAATGTCTGTTTCTTGTGTTGTTCAGTTCTTTGCTATTTCATCAAATTAATCTAGATGTTGTCAATTTTAGACCATTTTTTGAAGGCATAGTTCTGTTTTTTTCTATTTAAGATTTGGTTCTCTGGTTTACTTTGTTAAATACAAATACATTTATTTTTCTTAAGTTCCTCTTTATGCATGTGTTTGCATTGTACATATTCTTCATACTTTTTGTTTTGAACACCGCACATTTTTTTCAACCGTAAAACATTTTATCTCTTATCTTACTATGTTTATGGTGACTATTATAAACTAAAATGCTGAGGCTTTGAGGCCCCCAAACTACCCATTTTATGAAAAGATACTAAACTTTTAAAGGTTTGCAGGTCAGGCCACTTATAAGGCAGTTATATTATATTTATGGAGGAGTGAGGGAGAAATTTCTGAATGAAAACGTGACTATGTGGGAGAGAGAGCTGATAACCCCCCCGTGGAGGACCCCCTCCTCAACCTGCTGACAGACAGCTGCAATCTTTTTAGCATAAGTGGCCCCGCCTGCTCCATTAGCAAAGAGAAGAAGGGAGGGTGTGTGTGTGTGGGTGAGGTGGTGGTGGTGGTGGTGGGGGTGAGCTCGACCCCCCCTGGGCTAGATGTTAGAACAAATTTGAGGGGTGTCATATTACACGCCTTGTGACAAGAGGCAGAGGGGAGGTGAACGATGAATTTGCTTGATGAATTAATCTGCGGACCAGTAATGGCTCCGCTAACAACATTAGTCATCCCTCTTACACCTCTGTGCTGCGACTCACTAGTTTTCTCCTCCTCGTCCCTCTCTGTTACACAATCATGGCGTCCTTTCCTTCTTCATCTTTATCCCCGTCTGTCCCAGCTTACTCCTCTTTTCAAATAAATAAACACATATATATTTTGGTAAGTTTTAGTTTGTTTAATATACACCCTCATTTACATTTAGTCCCTAATGTGTTTGTAAATGTGTCAGATAAATCCCCCCACAGCGCTACATTACAACTGGCTGTTACTGCCACTGGCTCAAGCTTTGATTCAATACACAAATGCAAAATTGCTGTGTTTAAATAGATATTTAAATGGAAATGTATTGGGGAAAGACAGCTGTTGGTATTTGTAGCCTGGAGTGCTCATTACAATGGGAAATGGGGAGGAGTGTGTATGGTGCTGGTGATGTTGGGGGGGTGACAACGGTAGCATGGCGAGCAGCTGTGTTAGCAAGTGAATGGTGTAATTACTGGCCAAACCTCTGTCATTAACCTGCATTGTCGAGTGCCACCACATCCGTTACCATAAGAAAGCCTTGATTAATTGACTGCAAGGTTGAAATGCAATTATGTCGTTGGGCCGCAGTTTGTTAACTAAATAATAATCAACTGCGTTAAAAAAAACGCAAACAACAAAAAAATAAACATCCCTGGAGAATCTGAGCTACATGAAAATGTGTTTCTTCTCTGAGAGATGGAAGCAAGATAAAGTTTACATTAACAAACAAACAAGAAAATAAAAGTGGAGCAAAACAGGTGGATTAAACTGCGGCAGCTTCACTTCAAAACAATACATGTATATGCAATGAAAGAGTTTTTTTTAGCTACGGCGCGAAAACAAGACAATCAAATAAATAAAAAAACACAGCGGCTCTGGTTTGTTTGTGTGCATGAGTGTGCTGCTGAAGAGTGTGTGTAGCTGAGTGTGTGTATGAGTGTATTCAGTGTGTTTGCTAAAGTGTGACCGGTGTGTTTTCTGTGTTTGCATGCGTGTGTCTGTGACGATGTGTTTGGCAGCTCGCAGTGCGGTTTGTTGGACCGACTGCTTGCATGGGGTCTCAGGCAGAGAGGCGGTTGATGAAAGCACTGGCGGGATGCTCCAATAAAGAGCAGATTATCATAAGCGACCATTGTCCACCTCACAATTCTCTCCAACAAACCACCCCCCCCCTCCCCTTTTTCCAAAACCCCAATCTCCACTTACTCACCCCTTTGCTGAAAATGTTAATCAGGCCTATCGCTGGCAGGCTGAGGAAAGGAGGAGCGCCCGGCCCAGTCAGTGCAACTTTAACTGATTTAGAAGAAACCAAAAATAAAATCGAAGACAAAAATTATAAGTAGCCAATAATGACGCCTGCTTCGGTTTACGAATAACTTGGACGTCTGTGGGACGTGGCGAGTAACTACACCCCCTTCCCCTCCATCCCAAAACTCCCTCCTTCCCTCCCTCCCGTTGACTCCATCCACCCGGCTCGTTTTATCTGAAGATTCGCAGACAATGCCTAGAGGATCCCGTTCCCTAATCTTCCTAAAACTCCCCCTTTCATCCCCACTGTTAAAGAATGTATGAAAGGCTGACACCGAGCTGGAGAAAAGAAGGGGGGAGGAGGAAAAAAAAAAAAGAAAAAAAGAAGAAGAAGCGGTGCACATCTGGGAGGGTGGTGTCGCTGGGCTGGACTGTGGGGATGCAGGGGGGGGCACAGAGGCAGCAGCTCAGCATTGGTCGCTTGTGCAGAGTTCTTGCAAGTTGACTAATTAAATTGTTTTGCTGCTCAAACATTCAAATGGCCGAGGAGATTAAGGGCAAGAGCGGGAATGGGAGTGGGAGTGTGTGTGTGTGTGTGTGTGTGTGTGTGTGTGTGTGTGTGTGTGTGTGTGTGTGTGTGTGTGTGTGTGTG
>JBAJHX010000033.1:19828274-19841223 GCA_037176925.1 Amniataba percoides
TGTGTGTGTGTGTGTGTGTGTGTGTGTGTGTGTGTGTGTGTGTGTGTGTGTGTGTGTGTGTGTGTGTGTGGTGTTAATCTGTGTTCTGACCCAGTTGAACCTTGGAGTCACACACACATTTTCACACAAAACAAAAAGCTCAAATCCTTTGTTTTGTCCCCTCAAAGGCAAGAAAAAGGCAATGGGTTTTAAAGGAGTGATCCCTAGATTTCTTTTCTTCCCCCCATAGGGGAGAACGGTGCATTTGCTCCTGAAGTGAATTCAAGATGACCACAAACACATTCCACTGTGGTCTGATACAAAACCATTCGATTGAGAGTGAGTGCTCTTTTCGTAACCCTGACAACAACAACAAGAAAATGACCAAAGGCTTAAAAGACAGGAACGCATCTTCTCTTTGGCCGCGTCTATCTCGGTTGCCACAAGCTTAGCTTACGAATTGGGTCTGTGATTATGGATAAACAATAGTCGCAATCTCTCTGCTCAACAATTTCAATCACAATTCACACAGCGGACAGGCCTTCGGCGTGCCCCGGGTTTATTTTCGAGTCTACCTTTATTGGAAGATTCGGGAGGAGAGTTTGTTTGAGGCTTAATGTTACTTGATTCATTTTCAAAAGTGCACTAAAGAACTTTTTTTTCACACCAACAAAACACAACAGAGGAAAAAAGATGAGCTGTACAATGCAGCACCTCAAAAACAAAGCACCAAAACGTCTCTCCCTCCATCTTTCAGTCTGTGAACTGGGGAGGGTATTATAGTCTAAACACTTTTTCTTCTGTCAGCGCTGAAAGATTAGACTGGTTATCCCATTAAAGTTGGTAAAATGCCATTCTTGTGTCTTTAAGCTCTCGTATAGGAGGTCAAGATGAGTCCGCCTGCGCTTACAAGGCGGGCACGGATGTAATCTGCCCAAAGTTACAATAATTAATGTTAAGCTTCTTCAGCAATACGTTTGTGAAAGAACTGGCCCTGATAATATACTTAAAGCTGCACACGCTGTTTGTGTTGCTGCAACAGGACAAGGCAGGGCTTGATGTGCATATATGCGAGCGCGGGAGAGTCCCAATGCCACTCACGTAGGCCAGCTTAAATCTTTAGTCAAACTATAAAATGATGCTGCCACAATGCTGGATTAGGTAAGCAGGAACGAAAAAAAGGAGCAAGAGGCCGGCTCGCTTGATGCTAAGGAAATATAAACGTAATAAATGCACGCTGACGACGCCTGCGCCAGATCAGCATCAGTGTTAAAACTACAAGTAGAGGATCTGGGGGAAAATATGAACACATTAAAAGCCTTGAATAAAGCTTTAAAAGAAAGAAAAGAAATTTAAAAGCAATTGTTTGTAGATTTTTCAATTAGAAAATATGAGAGTAATATCTCTAAAACGGCGTGCATGTGTGGCCACAATAGTGATCTTAATCACTTAATCCCTGATAATGGCAAATAAAACAAAAACAAAACAATTAGATGAATCCAAATGTGCCTGAAGGCCTCAGTTTGGATGTGATTTAGAGCCACAGGTTGACGTTTAATCCCCCACACAATCACAGACCAAGTCAAGGCCAGCAGCTCTTTCCAGTGTGAAGGCATTGACAGTCCGGTCTGTCCCTTTTTCTCAGATACTGAAGGGGATAGGCTGCATGTGTAAAGTACATTAAGCTCTTGCTGGATCCCTCCTCGTGCCATTCTCCTCTCGTCGATTCGCAGACACAAAGGCAGATTAAAGGAGCGCGCGCCATAAAAACCCTGTGTCAATCTTATCGGCTTCGAGTGCAATTTTTAAACATATGTTAATCTGGGTGAGCTAAAACTCATTCTCTCCTCTCTCTGCTTGTTTATCTCTTATCAAATGCGCAGTAGGTGAGAGGCAGCTTTACGGTGCAGCTAAGTGCCATTATTTGGATAATTGCGTCCATTGTTGGCGGTTATATAGCTATTTGAAATGGGAGGTGTGTGTAAATAGGTGCAGGGGCCAGGTAGGGGGTGGTTGAGATATATTCAAACAGGGGCCAGGGGATTTTCTGCGAAGGCTACATGATGCATTTGAATGCTTGTTCATTCCTCAAGCTGAATTTTCAATAAGGAGCGTCTGATATATTCTTCTGTGCAACAATTCCTTTAGAAAACTAACAATGCCAAGGTCAGAGGCGTTACATGAATGGGTAGAAACACACAAACAAAGAATGGTATCTTAATTCTGATTAAATTTAGCGTAGAAATAAAACATATTCAAGTTCAAACTTTTACTTCGCTTTGTGTATAAAAGTTTTATTCTATATCTTAAAGACAGCCATGTAATAATATTCTAGTCAAAATGTAAAATTTATATGTAATGAATACACTGCTTCTGTTGAATAGAGCTAATATTCTTCTCATTTAATCAATAAACTCCCATAAATATTCGGTCTGTTGCAGGAGGTGAACATTCTCCTAATGTTGCATGTGTGAAGGACAGTGCTCCCAGTGGTGCAAGAATAACAAGTTCATTAGTCGAGGGGGGGCGCCGCAGGAATTCAAATTCCCCCCCGGCCCGGGCCTGGCCTCCGATTGGCTGGCTGCGTCGGCATGGCGAGACTCATTAGAGCCCAGCAGTAATTAAGAGTTGTTAGAAAGTGAATTCTCCAACCGCAGATTAGAAAATTAAACTATTTACTGATTACATATTAATAGAAGACAACAATGGCGCTTGCCATAAGCTTGGAAGGCAACCAAGGAATAAATCTGTGTACTTAATTACCATAAACAATGGGGGCATAGAAATGGAGTTTTATGCACACTCCCTCCTGTAATGTGTCTGATATCAGAAGACACTTGACAATTCTTGTTCAATTATCTCTATTATTTAATGTGCTGTGAACTGCCTCTGAGTAAATAAATTAACCACCCCAATTACTTGGGATTCATCTGGGGAGGGCCGCGGCGTAATAGAAAATGCTGCAGAAAGCTGCATTGTGCCCAAACCAGGGGGAGAGAGAGAGGGGAGGAAAGGGGGGTTGAAAAAGGAGGGAGAGCAAGGGTGAGAGAAAGGAGAGAGAAATACAGATTCAAGGGGATAAAAAAACAACAGAGCAAATAAAAAGTGATGCTGAGAGGTAGAAAGGGTTGAGAAAGAAAGACAAAGGAAGATAAAAAGAAAAAATACAGCTGAACAGTGAACTTAAAAAGGGGAATTTTAAAATGAATATTATTAAAGTCTTGTAGTGAACATTATTCATACACATATAAGCAGAATGACTTAAAAAAGAGAAGGGGAAAAAAAGGATGAGGGGATGACAAAGCAAAAGCATGTGATATCAAAGACGGGAGTATTGAGGAGCAGCAGAGCACAGTGGATCTTCCCAGGCTTTCTGCTGCTGGAGCAGAGAGATGAACAATCAGTCATGGGTCAGTCGGTCTGTCTGTTCACATCTGCCCATCAGTCCTGCAGAGCTGCGAGCTACCACAGCACCGCTGCACACTGAGCTCACCCAAACTTACCTCGAGAGGTCTGAATCATATGATCATACGCACCGCTATGACATCCACCCTGCTTAGAAAGTCTGCTACGTGTTTGTGAACAAACTGCACACAGCTCTGGGTATAATAATATACACACTCATATTATCAAATGGATGGCTAAATGTGAAACCGTTAGTATATTAATTATCAGTGAAGCTCATTCAAATGACTCACTCAAAGCACTGCTAATGTTTAAGGATAAACTTTGCTTTTAAAAGAGAAAATAGCAGCGATGACGTCTTCTCTTCACTGTTTTCTCTCTGACATCTTGCCTTTGCTACTCCTCTTATTTCATAACGCTGACCGACTTTAGCATAAAAATTTCCTCATTATCTAATCTTTTGCTGAGATCACATCTGGACTCCTGCTCAATTAAAATAGTGGAAAGTGCCGTTAAATTTTACTTTCTGCCCAAACTTTTCTCAGAAAAGGGCTGCTCTCAAAAGCCCACATCAGTCTCGACTTTGCAGATGTTTGTCAATCATAAACATGTTTTAGTTTGGATTAAAATGTCTAAAATTAAAACTGACAGAGAGGTGAATAATCTGTGGGGAGTGTTACGAGAGAAACTTAAGCACTTGTAGTATGAACAGCAGGCTTTTGTGACAAATTGGTGATTGGCTTTAATCTGGCTGATTTATAGCTGATTCATCATGATAGTGAGACTGTCACACAACTTTGACTGACAGCTGATCAAGATTTGAAAAAGCAACATTCATGAAATGTCTCTGGGTGCACTGTGACTTTGGGAGTCCCACATTTCATATAGTCATCTGAGATATTTGGAGAAATTAAAACGACGGGCCGACCTTCAAAATTTTGGCTGGCAGAGTAAAAAATATAAAAATATCAATGTTTGCCGATAGCTGATGGTAATTTCTCACTGTGTCCCCTAGTAAAGTGCAGGGACCAGTCAGATGTGATGGATCAATACCGGATGTTTTGCTTACAGCCAATCAGCCGCAACTTCAATCAGACATTCTGGGTCCAGAGAAAAATATCTATCATCTTTGACAGCCTATAGAAAGGTGACCTCAGTTGCTGAGGTGATAAAGGTTACTTCAGTTACCAGCTGTCACTGGCGCATCTCGCTCTGATGCCTCCAGACCTTGGCCTACAGGCACAATCCATAACCTATTGGATGAGTCTCTGGGATAAGTGCTGCAAAATGAGATATGGAAACAGAAATGCACTTTCAGGAAGTGAGTGAGCTGCTCAACATCATTTGGAAACTTTTTTATCTTTGCTGCAACAAAAGAGCGAGGAATCTGCAGCTATCTGAGTGTGCATGCTCTAATTTCATAATGAGCCCAAAATATTGCACACACAGTGAAACGTGGGCATATATTCGATGCTATATCACCATACATCTCACACTACATCACCCAGAAGTCAGTGTGCTGACTTGAAACCACATTTTCTCAATTTCATTCCCCACTGACGTTACAAGGGGATGAAAAGAAACCAAGGTGAATTTCTCTTTTGATATCCTTTTATTATTTTGTCGTCGCCTTCCCTGTTGTCACCCTCTTTCCTTTTCTAGTGAATCATATTTTTCAGGAGGGGACCGCAGGTATATATATATGTTTATTTATATAACTATATAAAGAGGAATCTTTATGGCTGAAGGTGTTTGGAAGTAAATAACCTGGCGTCTTGCTGGCTAGCAGCTGGTTTATCAGTGGGTGAAGAAGAAGAAGGAAAAACAGCCCTTCAGATTGACACAATGGCGTGCGCTCCGACAGGGGAAGAGGGCACGGAGGCAGGGAGGGAGGCGAAAAGCGAACACAACAAACGGAGAGGAGAGATAGTCTCGATATCAGGACCCAAATGGGATGGGGAAGGTGAGCGCAAATCCCACCGCCCCAGTTTGCTTTTCTAAAAACCTCCTCTTCTATCCTTCCCTGTGTTGCTTTTTTAGGATTTTGGGGGCTAAATCCACCAAGGTGGGCACTGATATATCAGAAAAAGCACAAGAGCTGCTGCTAAATCACTACAGCAAATACTGTAACTACACTTTCAGAACATTTGCAAACATAAAAATTTTACCCTTCCTGGAACCATGTTTTTTTTTTCTCCAACAGCATTCTTGGGTGAAGAACGGGACGGTTTAGTATCACAAATGGGAAGCTATTCTCCAATTTCAGTTAGGGACTTAACGGAGCCAAGGCCCCTCTTTTGGCTCGGCGCACTGTCTCATGTCTTAACAAGGCTTTACCCCCGGCCAAATCTTAAATAAAAACCTTCCGAAATCTGGCTCCATGCGCCAAACCAGATTGCACTTTGTATGCGAGGGTGTGTGTAAGCATTTGTGTGTGTCTGTCGTGGATTTGTGAACTGTGTCAGTGCTCATGTTGTGTTGCCTCGTGTTTCGTCTTTTTTTTTTTTTTTTTTTTTTTTTTTTTAACATTTCTTTGCCGCTCTCCTCCCTTTAACTCACCCCCGTCTTTCCTTATACAGCATATCAATGAAGGCCAGATATGTACTAGGGGAAGGAGGGTGTGTGCGCGTGTGTGTGTGTGTGTAGCCGTGCATGGCTGAGCGCACTGTTCAATAGTGTGGAGGCTGGCTGGCTGGGGCCGCGGCTGGCAAACGGCTGCAGCGGAGACTTCGGCTGGGGCTCCGCTATCGCACCCAGTTATCGTTTCCCCCATGAAGGGCTCCCTTATCACCCCAGCCCAGAGAGGTCTCCCTTCTTCTCCCATCCCCAAGACACCCCCCCTCCCTCCCCATCCTCCCCACCATCCCACCCTTCCCCTCCCTTCCCCACCTCCTCCCTCACCACCACCCATCCCCTCCTTTCATATCCACCCAGCGCTCAGTCGTGCAACATTCAACCGAGAGGGAGGGAAAACAGAGGTGGGGAGTGTGTGTGTGTGTGTGTGTGTGTGTGTATGGGGGGGGGGGCTTCAAAGATTCTCCCTCACACATAAATACACACACACAAACTCCCTGAGTGTACATGCGTGTGTATGTGCGTGCGTACGCTCAATTTGCCAAAACAGTTTTTCCAGTGTAATTGGGCTTGGGGTACCTGTGTCCATGAGATAGCGCAGCCTCTTCTCCACGCGAGCTGCTCGGGCGTCTATGTGCCTCTGCTCGCTCTCCAGTGCAGACAGCTCCCCAACCACATACTGACTGGTGTCTTTGAACGCCTTCTGTCAACCAGAGAGAGAGAGAGGGAGAGAGAGAGAGTGGTTATGAGAGAAAAGAAAGAGTTGCGCGATATAGCATTAAACAGAGACAGAGGGGGAAAAAAAGGATGAAGGGATGAGACAGAATAAAGAAATACAGAGATGGAATGAAGCAAAGGTAATAAGGATAGAAAAAAATCTTAAATCTTTCACTTGTAAAACAAAAGAGAATTTCAGACACAATAAGAAATAATACACACAGCTAATGATGAACTAACTGTTGCTGCCTCACGTTTTGTTGGAGCTTTGTTTGGCTTTTCTAAAGTCGAGTATCTAATCAGAGTACTGTGAATGAAGTGAACTCATACCAAACAATCAAAATAACACAAATTGTAAGGAATTCATTATTTCTTATATCTCCTACATAGTCATTGGCCACTTTACTGATAAAAAATAAAATACAAAATGCTTCCGTTGACTCTCTTTTTGTGGCTGAACCACAGTAAGATACATAACTGATTCATAGCTAAAATAATATTAATGTGAAGCATTTGAATCACAGTAAAATGGTCAAGCAAAAAGCCGAAAGATTAAACATAATAAATAAACATAACTTGTGGGATTTACTTTACGACTTAAATTAGACAGGTGGGGAACTTAAAGTTAGCTGCAAACTTTAGCTGCAAACGTTTATTATGTATATTCACAAAATGTTCCCTTACACTAAAAAACACGTTCAAGTCAAATCTTTAAAAACTCTAATAATGGTTTTTACATGGTTTCATGTTTTGAAGAGAAATATTTTTGAGAGAGGCTTTGCTAAACTTCATAAAATCATGTAACAAGTTGTTTAAACTTGCGTTCAGTCTTATAATACTCATTTCTGCAGTGAAGTCTGAACCCACCTGCAGGTTAAACATCTCCATGGTCGCTTAAACTAAACCCCACATTCAGCTCTCAAACACACACACACACATTTTAGATAAGTCTAATACGCACAAACACCAGTCATAACTCTACATACGTACACACACACACACACACCTCAGTATAACCATATGCACTTTATACACACTCCATTTCTGACCCCTCTTCACCTCTGTCTCCTGACTGCTTGCTATTCTCCAGAGAAACTCCTCTGAGTGAAGAAAAATGTTTATTCAAATTCACTACTGAGGATGCATCCGAAAAAATATCTCCATTTTATTGCTGATGCACTTCATTTTTCTTAATGGGAAGGAGAACTAGTGAGCAGGAGAGAGAGAGAAAGTTTTTTTTTTTCATTCCACCCAGGCCAGCACTTTTTCCTGTACTCTTTCCAGCATGTGAGGAGTGTGTGTGTATCTGTGCACGTGTGATTTGTGCAAGTGTGTGTGTGCGTTGATTCCCAGCAGCCCCCTTCCTCCTCCCTCTTGCGCGCTCTCGCTCTATCACCATATTTTTCCTTGGCAAATCAATTTTACACATGATCAGCCCACTCCCCTTGCCGCGCTCGGCCCAGCCGTAATTAAGAGGAGGGAAATTACCATATATATTATATTAATGCAAACATCATTCAGCAGGTAATTCTTGGCTGATCGGGATAATGGAAAGGTTGAACACCCATTAACCCTGGGGCCCAGGCATTGGGAGGAGGAGGAGGAGGAGGAGGAGTGTGTGTGTGTGTGTGTGTGTGTGTGTGTGTGTGTGTGTGTGTGTGTGTGTGTGTGTGTGTGAGACTGGGGTGCAGGGTCGAGGGTGGGAAAGGGCTGCCTGGGAAGAGAGATTCACCCCATGGTCTCCGGTGGTTCACACACACATACACACACTTGCATACACACTCAATGAAATAATAGCATTCTTTTAGGCCCTCTCTTTGTACACACAAGTTCAAACACAAGCTGAAAGTGTGTGTGAGAGAGAGTGTGTATGTGGACACTTGAAGGACATGCAACTTCTTTGCACACACACCTCTAAATGACAGAACAGCTGATATCTAGCATTGTCATAATTAAAACGGCAACGTGTTAGATCAATACTTGGGAGAAGAGGGGACAGTGGAGAGGGAGGGAAAGTGTGAGAGGATGAGAGGAGGACGAGGTGAAGAGGGGGAGGGAAATTTAAATGTAGAGGGAGCGAAGAGACAAGTGATAGATTTATCTACCTTGAGACAGGAGAGACAGAAAGAAAGGTGACTAACAGGAAATCAAAAAAGGCGAAGAAGGAGCAATTAAAGCATATGACCTCTGACCTCTCTCCCAATAACTACACTCCACTATTACACCTGCAGAAAGAGTTGTTCCTTTTCGGCCGTTTGTATTTTCATTGTTGCAGGTGGGTTGAGTTCAATAGGAGAGAGAAAATGACAAACCTCCTCTTCAAACGGTCTGCAAATGTCGAGCTCTGTCGGCGAACCTCGATCCTCCTCTGCCCTCCTCAGATCCTCAGGAATCGACTTCTGTCTCTTCACCTCTGGCGTGATGAAGAACAAGAAGGATGGTGTTCAGAGTGGCAGGTGTTAATGTAGTCAGTGATTGCATTAACAAGACTTATTGCTAGTTTTATTATCGTTAATGCTGCTGCTACTGTTACTGAAAAAGCTTGTAATTCTCGACCATCTTTAGCATCAGCCTTCATCTCTTTTATGAGGAGATGCTGCACTTTTTCCACAGAAATGAACTTTCTTTATGAACGTAACATCACCTTTGTTTTTTGGTGATTACTTTAGCAGCTATTCATTACTTGAAATCTTGAAATATGTGTTAAGAACTGAGAACTATGTTGTGTCTCCAGTCACCTCCTGTCAAGAGTGAATTTGATGTGTGCAAATCAAGTGTTGTTGTGTGCAAGCATACTTCCCTGAGTAAACACTGTATCTACTGTGTGTGTGTGTGTGTGTGTGTTGGTGCGTATGTTTGTGTTGTATTGTCCCCCACCTGGTCTGGTCTCCACGTACTGGCTGAAGGACTTCAGCTGAGTTTTCCTGACTGCAGAATCTTTGTTGAAGACGACGGGGCTGCGCAACCTCTCTGTCGCTCTACGCAGTCGCTCTGCTCGCAACTCTTCAGCGTTATTCTGTCAAACGGAGACAAAAAATTCAGCTTCCGCTACATATAACACAACTATAGCAGACTGCATTCAACAGCTGCTGAAGAAACCATACTACTCATGTTGCTCTAATACCTAATAAAAGTAAATATACAGTCTTAATCAATCACAGCACACTGACAAATAATGGACTCCCCAAATGCACCATAAATTATTTAAGTGCAATCTAAGAGAAAATACATCGGTTTTCCTGCTACAGCTTCTCTGTTTATTTCTCAACATGTGAAACTGAGATGAGGATAGACACACCTTCAGGAAGTACACAGAGATAGTTCAAACAGTGGCTGTTAAAAGAAAACTAACAGTAAAGCTCCAGACACAAAAGGAGAAGTTGGTTAAACTTTAAATTATTGACTTTAACAAACAATGTCAGCGATTAGTCTGCTGCCTCTCCACATCTCGTCCATTATTCTGTCAGCCTCCACCAGCCACTTAGATCTGCTCTCAGGCTTTTATTAGGCAGCCGTTTCAGGATTTCACAGCTGCTCTGTGATTATTGTGATCAAACACACACACTCTAACACAAAACACACACACACACAAAACACACACCCATTAGCGCACATGTAAACACGTGCACGCAAACGCACCTTCTGACAGGCCATGAGATAAATCTGCTGGAAGTCGATATGTTAGCTACATTGTGGTTTGCTTGTTTGCGTGAACACACACACCCATATACACTCTCTCACACACACACACACTCATTCTCTCCCTTGCTCATGAGAGAGACAAAAAGGAGGCAATTAACTTGACTTTCAACAAAACCCCGAGCCAGAAAATATATTCAGATTATGCAAAATGCAAAAAAATGCTATTGTTTTCAAAGTGAACATGTGTTAAAAAGCTACACGCTCGCTTCTCCCACTATCAAAAACAGCATGCAGAAACGCTTTATTACCGGGCCTCCAAATATGCCAAGCCGAGTGGAAAAGAAACCGACTCGGGCTAAGATTGACGTTGTGGCAACGTTAATAAGACGGCGAAACGTGTAATAAAGTCGACAATTAGGGCAAACATGTTCCACTGCTTGAGACGGAGGGAGATAGTCAAGCAGGGTGTGCAGAGCGAGGAAAGCTAATAGAGACAGTGTGGGCGGGAAACAGGCTGTAGATGGGGAGTTGTTAGTTTAGCTTCAGATTATTGACTTTCAAAAACAATGTCAGCAATTAGTCTGCTCCCACTTTGTTTTGTCTATTAGTTTGTCAACTTCCCCCAGCCTCTTCCAAAACCTTATGTGAAGTCAAATCGAGGCAAATTTATTTATAAAGGGCACTATACAAAATGCCCAATTAAACATTTTAAAATACGAGACTGGGGTGTGTGGAAGTATCACTGTTCATGTGTGTGTGTACGTGCACATAAACATTTAAGCAATCCAATCGACAACCACAAAAGTGTTGTGTTGTTTGACAAATTAATGTTTGGCTTTCATTACCATTAAAGCTGCACCACTCTCAAATTGTACTTTATAAAAGGCGTGAATCAAACAAATGTCATTGTGAAATCCAACTTAACTTCTTACATGATTTTTTACATTAAAAGTGGCAAGTGCGATTTCTCAGAGTGAACAAGGTGCTCTGTTTACTGAATAAAAACATCATAAACTGGGATAATGATACTTTAAACAAAAGAAGTGTGTATAGGAAAACCACAAACGTTGCACTGTCTTCCTTTCATAGAGATGAAACAAGTTTTTCTAGGCATGTGAAAATGTGTTTTATTTTATTAAAGGAGTACAAACGTACTATCTGGGCAGCAGAGTGTGTGGTGTCAGTCTCGTAGGCGAAGCAACAAAAATAATTTGTCCATCAAGTGACTGATTTTATGAATATTTCATATGTTTGTTTGCAGGAAAAGTGTAACAATCACTGATAATTGGATGTCAAAGGATTTATTGGATTAATGTTGTTGTCCTTGTCATATTTTCAGGATTTGTTGGTTTTTTTTTTATATATATTCTTTGTGTGTTGACTGGTAAAAAACTGCAAACCCCTGCAATATCTACAAGGAACTGTTGATTTAGCAGAAGATAAATCCCCAGGGAGACTGATTAGGACACTGAGGCTGTCCACCCAATTATTACTTAATGTTTTAACTGTGGTGGATCTGACGTGTTCGCTGGAGTCCAACCGGAGGTTAAACAGCACAGCCTGGAAATTAAACTGCAGCCACACGACAGCCAGTCCTGTATGAACATACTGATAATGACCTGATGAGACGTCACTGGCCCTCAACACTTTAAAAACTGACTGTGTTTCTCTCAAGAACACTTGGTTACCCCTCTGTCTCCTTTTTTTACGCTCTGGGACAGGCAGATATTGGGGTGTCCCTCCCTCCCGTCTCCCTTTTACTCCTTTTCTTTCGCTCTCCTGCTTTATCTCTTATCGCTGCTATCATCGCTGTGGCGGTGGTGAGTCAGTGCTTTTGGTGTGTGTGAGTCTGTGAATGTGCATGCGGGGGGCTGCGTGACTAACGTTGCAGTCTGCTGAGCGTCGCACGCCCTTATCGTGCGCTACCAAGGCTGCGCATACACACAATCGCTAATGAGAAGGAGAGTGTGTGTGTGTGTGTGATGTTCCTCCAGGTCGTTCCACCCGCCTGAAGGACTTTCGGGATGCCCCATTCTCTTGGGACGAGGCAGTCTATCCTTTTTTTTAAAGGACATAACGAGTAAACTCATCTTACTGCACATACAGAAAAATGCTTTTTAAGACATAACTGACTTATTTAAGTAGTTTTGTGTTGATTTTTTTTTTCAACTTTGGGCAGTTTCATGTTTAAATCCCATTTGTGGCAATGCATGCAACCAACATAGGGGTGGATTTGTGAAAACAATAAACATACACTAATTACCTAATAATTATAATATATCATAATTTATTACGAAAATAACTGAATTTCCCTATCGGAGATCAATAAGAGGTCAATAAAGGTGTTTTCTAAATGTCCAACACTCAGACTGATGGTGGACCCACAAACTTGGAGACACCAAATCTACATTAACAAAATTTTCTTATGGGGCAACGAGGCACTTTTGGGTGTTTTGGATGATGTCAGGTATCACCCAAATGGTGATGCTGCGTCTGTGAGGGTCAAGTGGTGACACACACACGCACACGCACACGCACACGCACACGCACACGCACACGCACGCACGCACGCACGCACACACACACACACACACACACACACACACACACACACACACACACACACACACAC